>JAVIAB010000106.1:55400454-55685454 GCA_032433765.1 Megaustenia siamemsis
TAGATTAGTGCGGTCACAAACAACCCATAGATCTATAGAACTACCTTTGACTAGCATAGTGCGGTCACAGACAATCCACAGATCTATAGAACTACCTTTGACTAGCATAGTGCGGTCACAAACAACCCATAGAACTATAGAACTACCTTTGACTAGCATAGTGCGGTCACAAACAACCCATAGATCTATAGAACTACCTTTGACTAGCATAGTGCGGTCACAAACAATCCACAGATCTATAGAACTACCTTTGACTAGCATAGTGCGGTCACAGACAATCCATAGATCCACAGAACTATATTTGATTAGTTTAGTGTAGCCACAAACAATTCTACATAATGTACTGAGTACATCATGGCTACGCCGACAAAGAAGAAATGTCAACAATACTAAATACTAAGTCGAGAATTTTGGCTGCGGATTTATCCGGTCACTACAAGAAAACACAAAAACAATATGCGTTAATTTGCGTTTATTTACACTTTCCAATGAAAGTATGCAACCATGTACGTAGGGAGGTCAAAAAGTAATGCACACCAATTTTTTTCTCGGAAACTATTCGGGCAAAATGTGTGAAATTTTCACAGATTGTAGCTGAACATCCCCTTGACACTACCTATTTGTCAACATAATCTCCGTCCAAGCGTATTGCCTTACGCCAACGCGAAACTAGGTCATGAATGCCTCGTTTGTACCAAGTTTTGTCCTGCTCGCGTAGCCATTTTTTAACTGCACGGATCACATCCTCATCATTGTCAAAGTGTGTCCCACGCAGGAATTTTTTGAGTGGTCCAAACAGATGGAAATCTGAGGGAGCCAGATCAGGGCTGTAAGGAGGATGGGGCAGTACAGTCCAACCAAATTTGTTGATTGCTTCCCGTGTTACCAACCTGTGTGAGGGCGTGCATTGACATGTTGAAGCAACAAATCTGCAGATGGCTTATTAGGCTGAACTCTGTGGAACCGATTTTTGAGTTTTGTCAGTGTATTGATGTAAGCTGTCGAGTTGATTGTCTCACCTCTTGTCATTACATCAACAAGAATCACACCATCAATGTCCCAGAAGACAGTGATCATCACCTTTCCGGCTGATGGAGATGTTTTGAATTTT
This sequence comes from Megaustenia siamemsis, assembly GCA_032433765.1. Taxonomy (NCBI): domain Eukaryota; kingdom Metazoa; phylum Mollusca; class Gastropoda; order Stylommatophora; family Ariophantidae; genus Megaustenia; species Megaustenia siamemsis. The sequence continues at coordinate 55,401,566 of JAVIAB010000106.1, forward strand.
TTTTCTTTTTGGTGACTGCGGATGATGCCATTCCATTGACTGCATTTTTGTTTCAGGCTCATAATAATGTGCCCACGTTTCGTCACCGGTAACAATTTTTGATAAAAACATTTCTCCTTCAACACCGAAACGCTCCAACAATTCAGAACAGAATGTTTTCCTTTGAACTCTGTGATCATTTGTTAGGCACCGAGGAACCCATCGAGCGCAAATCTTTGAATATCCGAGAGTTTAAAAAATTGCGATTGCACTTCCCTTGCTGACTGTAAGCTGCAATGCCAATTGCTGACTAGTGATACGCCTATCCATACGAATAATCGCATCAGCCCGGTTTAACATGTCTGTGCTGGTAGCCGAGGCAACACGTCCAGAACGCGGTAAATCATGCAGCTCCACTCGTACACTTTCTGCAGCTTTAATTCTCTGAACCCAGCGACTAACTGTGCTCCTATCGACTGCAGAACATGTGTACACTGCACACAGTCGTTTATGAATGTTTGCCACAGTTTCTTTTTCCGCAACCAGAACCCCTATGACAATTCGCTGTTTGTAACGGACATTGTTGACAAGCTCCATTTTAACGGTTCATAGATTGCGTAATATTTATCAGAATGCTGTGCAATTTGGTGCACATAATTGAAACATGTCATATTCCAAGTGTGCAAAATTTCATATTCCTATCTTTATTATTAGCCGAGAAAAAAATTGGTGTGCATTACTTTTTGACCTCCCCTGTAAGTGCGACCAAAAGCTTTTGGGAACGTTTCATAAAGACAAAAATAATAAACTACTGGGGTAGCTTTCGTTCGTGGCTGTAAATTTGGAAGCTAGACCTACGGGGACAAAAACCATTAAATGTGCGTTCACAAACTGACAAATTTAATGTGACAACGGTTTTATTATAATTATCACAATCTGATATTCCAATTTTTAAAAAAGCCACGTAACATAGGGAAATCCTCTATTTTGCCAGCTGAATCTATTGTTTTCATATTTGAAGCTTATATTTCTATGTGACTATCACACACATACCCACACACCCACACATTCACGATTTAAAACAATCGTTTTCATCAAAAGACATACGGTCCACGGGAAGAAAACAAGGTCGAAAGTCAAAAGGAGGCCACGGTAGAAACAATGTTCCGAATCACTGGTATAGATGATTGGCTCTTGATGTTGGAGGTGACGTTGTACTATCCCTTTGATCTCGGACTCAGTCATGCTCTGCGCCCAGTTACAGCATTTCATGTCCAAGTGTATGACGACCTAGCCCACGCCGATCCTGTAGATCTACCCAATCCCTACCAGTAGGTATGACCTCCTTGTTGCATACGCACTGCAGTGTTGTCTCGGCAACTGCCAGCCAGGATTTCCTGAGCTTAATGCAAACATGCAGTTGCCTTTCATTGACTGTAATTTGGGTATAGTAGCAGTGGGTGTATTTTGTTACATGTCATCTTCTGGCTATGACCTGTCTAGTCTGGCCAAGCGTGCAGGGATCGAAGAGGGAAGACAACCCGGTACTCAAAAATGTCGTGCTGAAGTCGGATGTGTTGGTCCAAAAGGCGCAATTGTAACAGTTACAAGGCGCTGTGCTCTAATGTTTGGTTTCTCGTGGCATGGCGCTGTGCTCTAATGTTTGGTTTCTCATGGCAAGGCGCTGTGATCTAATGTTTGGTTTCTCGTGGCAAGGCGCTGTGATCTAATGTTTGGTTTCTCGTGGCAAGGCGCTGTGCTCTAATGTTTGGTTTCTCGTGGCAAGGCGCTGTGATCTAATGTTTGGTTTCTCATGGCAAGGCGCTGTGCTCTAGCGTTTGGTTTCTCGTGGCAAGGAGTTGTGATCTAATGTTTGGTTTCTCGTGGCAAGGCGCTGTGATCTAATGTTTGGTTTCTCGTGACAAGGCGCTGTGCTCTAATGTTTGGTTTCTCGTGGCAAGGCGTTGTGCTCTAATGTTTGGTTTCTCGTGGCAAGGCGCTGTGATCTAATGTTTGGTTTCTCGTGGCAAGGCGCTGTGCTCTAATGTTTGGTTTCTCGTGGCAAGGCGCTGTGATCTAATGTTTGGTTTCTCGTGGCAAGGCGCTGTGATCTAATGTTTGGTTTCTCGTGGCAAGGAGTTGTGCTCTAACGTTTGGTTTCTCATGGCATGGTGTTGTGCTCTAGCATTTGGCTCTCACGGCAAGGCGCTGCCAAGGAGTACGAGTTCGATCCTTCTTCGGACCATATATTGTTCTTTGTTTTTTTTTTCTATTTTTGATTATTTGTGATTTTTTTTCGGAGTGCTGTAAACATACCTCTTCCTATGAAATGATTCGCTGATCTATCGCCTCGGAAATTACCATCTATGATAATATTATTCATTTATTATTATTTGTCTCCTTTCTCGAAAGTTGCTGTGCAGTTCTTTATATTTGTTCTCCACGTGCTATGATCTGATGCCAGACTTTCCCAGTTTCTTTTGCTGATAGAGTTCACTCAAAGAAGCCCTTGCAATAGTGTAATGGGACAGTGTAAAGGGAATTGAGATAATTATAGTGTGTTAAGGGAGAGTAAGACTCACAAGTAAGACTCATATGTATCAATAGTATAAGAGATGTGCTAATATATGTATTAATAGTATAAGAGATGTGCTAATATGTATCAATAATATAAGAGATGTGCTAATATATGTATCAATAGTATAAGAGATGTGCTAACATGTATCAATAGTATAAGAGATGTGCTAATATATGTATTAATAGTATAAGAGATGTGCTAATATATGTATCAATAGTATAAGAGATGTGCTAATATATGTATCAATAGTATAAGAGATGTGCTATTATATGTATCAATAGTATAAGAGATGTGCTAATATATGTATCAATAGTATAAGAGATGTTTAACATGTATCAATAGTATAAGAGATGTGCTAATATATGTATCAATAGTATAAGAGATGTGCTAATATATGTATTAATAGTATAAGAGATGAGCTAACATGTATCAATAGTATAAGAGATGTGCTATTATATGTATCAATAGTATTAGAGATGTGCTATTATATGTATCAATAGTATAAGAGATGTGCTATTATATGTATCAATAGTATAAGAGATGTGCTATTATATGTATCAATAGTATAAGAGATGTGCTATTATATGTATCAATAGCATAAAAGATGTGCTAATATATGTATCAATAGTATAAGAGATGTGCTAATATATGTATCAATAGTATAAGAGATGTGCTAATATATGTATCAATAGTACAAGAGATGTGCTAATATATGTATCAATAGTACAAGAGATGTGCTAATATATGTATCAATAGTATAAGAGATGTGCTAATATATGTATCAATGGTATAAGAGATGTTTAACATGTATCAATAGTATAAGAGATGTGCTAATATATGTATCAATAGTATAAGAGATGTGCTAATATATGTATCAATAGTATAAGAGATGTTTAACATGTATCAATAGTATAAGAGATGTGCTAATATATGTATCAATAGTACAAGAGATGTGCTAATATATGTATCAATAGTATAAGAGATGTGCTAATATATGTATCAATAGTATAAGAGATGTGCTAATATATGTATAAATAGTATAAGAGATGTGCTAATATATGTATCAATAGTATAAGAGATGTGCTAATATATGTATCAATAGTATAAGAGATGTGCTAATATATGTATCAATGGTATAAGAGATGTGCTAATATATGTATCAATAGTATAAGAGATGTGCTAATATATGTATCAGTAGTATAAGAGATGTTTAATATGTATCAATAGTATAAGAGATGTTTAATATGTATCAGTAGTATAAGAGATGTGATAATATGTATCAGTAGTATAAGAGATGTGTTAAACTATATGGGACAATTGAATCACTGAAACAGACAGCTAACTTCATGAGAGAGTCTGGAATCCTACTCTGATTGAGTCCTGATCACAGAGAGAGAGAGAGAGAGATGTGCTAATATGTATCAATAGTATATCATCATCATCAAGAACCGGGCCTGCTGGCGTAGGTGATCAAGTCTCTTCACAACTTTCGATCTCGGCAGCTATTTATCATTTCTGTTGTTGACCTTCTGCCAAGCCATTCTCTTAAGCTGTCTGTTATTTTTTCTCTTTGCTTCCCTCTATCTCTTCGTCCCTCAATTTTTCCAATTGCTACAATATATTCCAGTTGTTTTTTTCTCATTACATTGCCAAAAATGATGATTGTTTCTTCCTAATATTGGAAATTAGCTCTCTTTTTGCTTTGACCTCTCTCAGAACATCTTCATTACTCTTTTTAGCTGTCCATGGTACTCTCCACATTCTTCTGTAAAACCACATTTCTACAGACTCCAGTGATTTTCTTGTCTGTTGTCCATGATTTGCATCCATATGTTAAGACTAGCTCTACGTAACATGTAAGAACTCTTTTTTCTTGTTTCTATTGTCAAAAATGGATTGCATAGTATCTTCCTCATTTTTCTGGAAAGCTGCTTTTGCCTGAGCCATTCTGGATCTCACCTCTTTTGTACATCTTCCGTCTGAGGTTAACAAAGTTCCCAAATATTGAAATTCATTTACCTGTTTTAATATTGTTCCACTTGTCTTTATTTTGCACTGAGATGATGTCTTTTTCTTTGTTGTTACCATCACTAGTATAAGAGATGTGTTAATATGTATCAATAGTATAAGAGATATTTTTACCACCTGTTGGTGTACAAACATTATGGAGCCAAGCATTAATGTGGAGATGGCACTTACCAGAGAAAAAAAATGGCAACATCACAGCACTTATTTAAACAACATAAGTAAGAAACAAAAATCTGTACATGTAAGATAAGTAGTGAACTCTTCTTTAATTTTAATTTTTTTTTTTTTTTTTTTTTTGGTTGCACTTACTTTTCAAAATTACAGGAGTAAGTGCAAATATAACACATTTTACACAGAAAAAAAAAAAAAGGCGGAAAAACAAATTCTGATAACTGAAAGAATTTCAACGAACGAACAAGGTTGGATTTATTTTTTCTCCCCATGTGGAAAAAAAAAAATATGAAAGAGAAAAATAAAGTTTTATGCAACATGTTCAGTTGTAGCAAATGACATGGACTAGGTGCAGACCTGGATGCTTTTGTTATAAAATACAACATTTGTCATTTGCCATAAATGCCAAACAACATGACAGTATGATGACACATGGGCACACAAGACTGATGGTGGGGCTACTGATTTTCATTGGAATTACGTACACGCCAGCTAGTATAGGTTGCCTATATATTATACAAATAAATACATATCAGACTGGTGACACTGTACATGCTGTTTGTACACATTTTATAACTTAAAAAAAAAAAAAATCAATTTTACTTGCTAGATCTTTGATGATGATATTGACACCATGAGATTCAGCGAGTTAGGTCATGTAAATAAATAGCAAACTGATTGAAGAAAAAGGTTAAATTATCATAAGAAAAATAAAGAAATAAACTTATTACACTTTGATTAGGATCTTCCCCACCTCTGGTTTTGATTCTAAACATGCTGGCTCACATAAGATGAAAGCATAATACAATGGTATATATAATACCCCCCTTGCATTATGCTTTCATCTCATGTGAGCTAGCATGTTTAGATTCAAAACCAGAATAGCCACAGTTACATAAATCTCCCAGCTGGCAAGGTAATTAGTTTGACCAGAATTACAGTTTACTAACAATGTAGTAAAAATGCTAATAAGAGACATGAATGAAATAAAACAATGGACATTCCAGTCAATACTATATGGTCATACAAAATTAAAATGGGTTTTCAACACTAAGCTATAAAAAAACATAAAAGGATACATATTGATCAAACTGTTTGGGTTATATATTGGTGTCTCAGTTTCTGTAATTGTTACAATAAAAAAAAAAATAAATCTGAAGTCCTGTCACAAATTCATTTAGCCTTTGATTTAACTGCAAGTTTAAATATTTAGCCACTAGTTCCTTAGCAAACCACAATATTTAATTTGTATAATCTGTGATGTAAACACACATCAACATTTTAAAGTTTCATTTATTGATAGTGAAAAGATTTCACTGTTTATCATGTGTTGCCACTACAAGTTTTTTTTTTTTTTTAAACTTGGTAATGTAAACAATTAACAGTAGGATGTTATGTGAACCAAACAACAAAAACATCTCATTAATTCCTTTCAACTTTCAAACATATAAGAGTGTAATGATGAACTCTACTGATAATGCATGTGTTTTGTGAACTCGTAAAAGGAAGAGTCCTATTTCACAATAAGAAGCCAATTTTGTCTGAACTCTCTCTGGATGTTATAAATCTGTACAATCAAAGTAGAATTTAAAACGACAGATGAGATTTCACCAAAAGATGAAAGAAAGCACTATTTAAATAAGTTATTGTCATGTTTATTAAAACAACAATTATTTTCTGCCATACCTAAAATACTGATTGTCATGTTGGTCAATACTTGTATTCATTTTATTTTCTTGGTCAGTACTTGATGAGTTTTAATATAAAACTGTCAGAGCAATTTTACAGTTTAGGTTTTTTTTTTAAAAAGTGTTTTAATATCACAATACACCTCAACTTATGCAACTGAAGTAGATAAATGTTTTTTCCCCAACTTTTAAGATGGCCAGTGCTTTTTCTTCACTACTTTAAACCTTCCCTTACTCTGCAAGTCAGGTACTAATTTTTACACCCAAAAGGATACATTTGAGAGATGTTATTTGTGTATAAACCCTGTGTCATTTTGATTGCTATTCTAACTGTTCATTATAATCTAGTCTTTAATATATTAACAAAGATATCAATATTTATTTACCTGTGAAAAGACAGATTTACAAAGGTGTTTTCCCCCTAAATGGCAGTGTGTGTATATCACATATATCCCATAAAACGTGCTTACATAATTAGTAACAACAGCTTGAGGCATATAGTCCCCATGAGTCATAGATTAGTAACAGTAACCAACAGTGAAATCCACAGCTTCTCTTAAATTGTAGTATTTTTAAGAACCAAATGTCTTTTACAATAGTCTTCTGTCTCTATTGTGTATAGTTCACCCAAGACAAACCAAACAGTTGTATATTTGATCCACACAAGATGTATGGATAATAATAATAATAATCAAAATTTATGCACTATTATTTGCTCTAGGTCCATTAAATTGAAATGGTTCATGATTTATGTTCAAAAGAAATGCCACAAGTTTATTTAAGAGAACATTTCAAATGTAAAATTATTCACCTTGTAATACTTTGGGTATTTTTATATGATTAATATGATCATCAAGTTGAAAATATAAAACAAAATAATTTTACTTGATTTGGTTTCAAATGCCATACAGATATTTAAAAAAAAGAGCATTTCATGTTATTTTTAGCAGCTTTGTTTCATTAGCTTTGCAACAAAAGCTAAAATAGGAAATGACATTATTAATATTGATTGGAAATTTACTCTTAATGTCCCCACTTCCTGTTTTTCTTCCCTTGTCATAACTGATTGTTAACATAGATAAAATTTAGTAATTCATGACAATCTGTCAAGCATAATTATACTTAGCAGTAAAATAAATTTAGTTCTACACATGTGTGAGTTTCCTTCAGTAAAATAATTTAGTTCTACACATATGAGTTTCCTTCAGTAAAATAATTTAGTTCTACATATGTGAGTTTCCTTCAGTAAAAGAACTTTAGTTCAACATAATATGTGAGTTTCCTTTAGTAAAATACATTTTAGTTAACATAATATGTGAGTTTCCTTCAGTAAAATACATTTTAGTTAACATAATATGTGTTTCCTTCAGTAAAATAATTTTAGTTAACATACTATGTGAGTTTTCTATAGTAAAATAATTTTAGTTCAACATAATATGTGTTTCCTTCATAAAATAATTTTAGTTCTACATATGTGAGTTTCCTTCAGTAAAATAACTTTAGTTCAACATAATATGTGAGTTTCCTTTAGTAAAATACATTTTAGTTAACATAATATGTGAGTTTCCTTCAGTAAAATACATTTTAGTTAACATAATATGTGAGTTTCCTTCAGTAAAATAACTTTAGTTCAACATAATATGTGAGTTTCCTTCAGTAAAATAACTTTAGTTCAACAAACAATGCATGTGAGTTTCCTTCAATTGGGGGAGAATCCAAACAATATAGAGATAAAATAAATGACCTACTCTTTTTTAAAGAAGCAGCAAACACAGAAATAAAAAATAAATATTATTGAAAAAAATTTACTGTATGATTTATTTATATTCCAATCTGTTGTAAAAATTCAAAATTTGACTGCCAAAATTGTGCATTTTTCTTTCATTATTTTTGTTTATTTAAAAATATTCAGTATAAAAATGAGTATTACACATATATAAACAGATTTTACATAAATCGTGATTACTAAAATTGAAGGAAACAAAAAAACAATTAACAATAGTGAGGATGGAGGGAGCATTTCAACAATCATTTAATTACAATTTGGCATGTAATTAATACGTTGCATATATGTGAAAAGGCTGTGGGTGTTTATTTATGTGGTATAAAGGTGAAAGGCTTTGGTGTTTTATTTTTTCACATGGCATAGAAATGACAGGATATGGTATTTTATTTCTTTATGTGGCATAAAGGTGAAATAAGGTGTTGTGCTTTTGTGGCATAAAAGTGAAAGCCTGTGGTATTATATTTCTGTAACTGGCATAAAGATGAAAGGCTATACAATTTGCATAGGTAGAATCACAACACAGATCATAGTTTCAAAACAGATATAAAAGTGAATAATGGACGGCTCACTTCATGTCATAAGAATAAGATTAATATTGATGGTTTGTGCACAATTCATTCCATTCTTTTAAGGATAAATCATTTATTTCTGTGTCCCAATTCATCTTATTCACTTAAGGAATAGTTTATTTCTATGCACAATTCACCTTATCTGTTTAAAAATAATCAGTTTTTTTTTTCCCAACAGAATGCTAAAAATTACAAGTGGAAATAACGGTAGGAGTAAACATGATCTACAATATGAAAGCTGTTAGATCAATTCTGGTTACTTGCTGAGAGATTTTGCAAAGATACACATCATACTATTTGACACACCTCAGAATCGATTCTGTCAAACATTTTATATACCTTTTTCCATATCCCTTTTGATGATTGTATTAAACTGAATCACCACAACAATAAATAACTGTCGAGATCATAAGTTGTGGAGAGACATGATCACCTACGCCAGCAGGCCCAGTACTTGATGATGATTAAACCTAAAATTGATCATTGTCCTCTTAAGATCATGGAATTCCTTGATATTTTTGTTTCCTTAGTCTAACAGAAAATAAGCATAAAATTATGAAGAGATGTGATAAAGCTGGCTGTAGGGAGAGAACATTGTGAAAATAAATAAACACAAAGTTAAATAATTGCATGTTTATTGTTGGATCATCACCACTGCACACTGGATGAATCCATAGCTGCTCTGGTATACTGCTTGAAAAAAAACTGAGGAGAATCCGAGCCCTCATGCATGAACTCTGTAGCACTGTCTGTGATCTACATTGTAGGTTTCCTGCTGACAATTTTTTGCTAGGGCAGCGGCCATATTTATAGCCTACTCATTTTTGACTTTAACTGACAAGGTTTCTTTAACATACGTGAGTGCACATGAAACCTCCTGTTTATTACCGTTTATCTGAGAGGGCTAGACATCAGATCTCACTACCAATAAGATCAGGAGAGGGTAATGTCATAAAGAAAACCTGAATTAATTTTTCCTACTTTTGAAAAAAATTACCACTACTTCTGGTGGCCTCTGAACCCTTGTCCTTCCTGTCTTGAAGCTGACATCGTACCTTTAGACTACCCAGACCTGGTAAGCCCCCTTCCCCATCCCCATACATGTTAATGATTAAGGCCAACACAAGATCGTTACTTTTGTTGAGGGCCAAATATGTCTTGATTGGGGAACACAAATATAGATAGGTTTAACACACACACACAACACCTCTTGCTGCTGCGGCCCCCCCCCCCCCCCCACTTTTATTCAGGAAAGTATCTAGAACTAGAAACACATTCAACTCCATATTTATGCACTATCCACATTTACTTATCTTAGACTCATAATTACAATCGTGTAATTATCATATTGTTATATGTAATTAATATAGCACAACCATTTAAATACCAATTTTAATAAATAAAAGTATTACCTTTAAATTTAAAAAAATTATGTTCGAGCTATTCTTGAAACTTAGCAATGCTAAGCTGATGTCTCTCATACCTTGTGCAACTCCAGATCTATAAAAATGTTAAATGTAAAACATTAATCAATCAACACTAGAGAGTTCAAATTCTTACATGGCAGATTTGTTGTTAACTCCAATTTAACAAAACAATTATGTTCACATATTTTATGAGATATATTCACATCATCATCACCGTTCACCTTCTTTCTTTTGTGGTTATAGTCCTTGTTAAGATCTTTTTAGCTGAAGATTACTTCCTGCTATTTTATGTCTTGTTGGAGAACCAAAATTAATTTGTAAAATGTAACCAAAATTTGTCAACACACTTCCTGCTATTTACACCTATGAAAAGACATAATCCTAATAAATACTTCCAAGATAGATGACGAAAAATTAAACTTTTCATGACTTAATTCAATTTTGCTGGCTACATTATCATCTGATTGCTGACTACTGACCAGATATACTGTTTATCAAGGAAGCACTAATATATATGCTAGAAACTGGTAAGAAACAAAACAATAGCAAAATGTCAGTCATTACAAAATGGCTGTCAGAAATTAAAATGCACAAATACAAAATGGCTGTCAGAAATTAAAATGCAGATTCAACACCAACTCTTTTTCTCTAGCCCCCACAATTACAGCTTGCATTAATTTACAATTAAAATATAATTTGTTGTTTCTTTTTCTAATGGCAACATGAGTTGGCTATCATCACAGAGTACAGATTTAGTTGTTTTAAATGTTACAGTTTGATAGAGAAAAATCTGGATGGGGCTGGAAATATATTTGAAGATTTTGAAGTCAAAATTCCCTTTCTCTTTCACACACAAAACCAACAATTTAAATAGAAAAATAATGAAGTAAATAGGAAAATAAAAACTTATCTAAATGCGCGAACAAAGAAAAGGACAACCCAATAAAAATCACACATTTGAAAGCTGGAAACAAAATTTGAGCTCTCTCAATATTTATTGCACATGAACTAACATAAGCTGCATCATATAGTGCAGTTATGGGTGAAGTCCCTCATACTAAAAGTAACTGTGTAGGGTATTTAATAATCATGAAGCCAATCTCAGAAGTTGAAAACTACTCATAAATTCAATTCGGTTGAAAACTACTCATTTGAAATTCAATTTGGTTTAGAAAATGTAACTCGACAATCCAAATTAACATGAATTCTTGTCCTTGGCACACAGAGGATGCTAGTGGCTGTCTGATGCACCTTGATGGGCAACAACAAAATCTGTCTTGGTCCATAACCATCCTTCACTAGACACCCACAAAATGCTTCATTACCTCTATTTTTGTCTTTGGTCTGCTGCTTTCGCCTCCGCTGCATGGCAACAACAATTGCTATAAACTGACTAATTTTCCAGAAATAAAATTTTCATTTAATTAATTATTTTTTAATTATCAGTTTACCTAAAGTATAACACTAGCATCATAATTTTGTATGACACTTTTATGATAAAACTTACTGGAAAATACCAAAATTAAAATGCCCATTTTGTTCCAAATTTAATATATTGTCTACTGCCACAGTTTTATCTTATTTTGATAAATGTATAATGTATAATCTGCACCTCTTAGATTTATAATGCATAATTTGAAATAGAAGTGTATTAAATTTTTGAAGTTACAGAGCTAAAGAGATTGAGTTTTAAAAATAAATGCGTTCCACTTATGAATTAATTGAATCAATAATGTTACATTTCATACTGACATTGTACAAGTTAAATTATTCTATATGTTGTTAAATAATAAAAATTCAAACTGCAACTTAAAAAAAAAATAAATGTGAAAACTAACAAAAGCAAGCAAATAGAACTCATAACTTTGATTCAAATAAATTAAATGATGCATGGTGTGTGTGTCATGATGAAAACAGATCAATAAAAACAACAGAAAGAAGTTTGAACTGTCAACCACATGAGTTCCAATGATGAAAGACTAGACCCAAACCAAGTAGTATAATGGATGGTTCTTTATGTTCTCATGTGGTCAAAATTCTACAGATCATTTTTTCACTAGCATCTTAAAACCATTAATTTTGTCATAAAAATCAAATCAGATGCATACGCAATATGCAAGAATTGAAAACTGTCAAAAACGTATGATTGCACGATCATATATAATTTTATAAATGTTTCTTGGCCAGCAGGAGAAAAACAACAGACTGCATTTGATAGTTTGAATACATGAATATCTGGACACAGAAGTCGAACAATGTTGACTGCCATCACATCTGGTCTCAGAAAGCCTCAATCACCTGCAGCTCTTCTGCATTTAAGCCACACTTCAAAGTTCGTCGCACTGTGGGGGGAAAAAAAAGGTATAATTGAATATTATTTTGTCCCCTATAAATAAAAAATAATCTGTACAATTTTGTTATTAAATTGTTTATTACCTCCAATATTTTTTTAAAAACAAAATATAAAAATGTATTTTTGATTCCTGTCTTCAACCAGAACATAATACCACATTAAGCATTTCATTAAGATGAAATCTGCCTTAGGAGGAAACAAATGGGTAATTTCTGACACAGAAAAGTAATGTCTGTAAAAGATAATTAAGAAACATAACTGACAAACACATTTTAACAATAATGAAATAAAAAAAATAACTTGATGTTATGCACAACCCATAATAATGGGGTGATACTCAAATTACCTAGATGGTAGGGAAATAAATTGGAAGCATGTTCCAAAAAAAAACAAAAAAAAAAACAACACCCATTTCTACTATAAATATAATTTATTAAGGCAACATTACTAATAAAGAAATAAGTATCTATGATCAGGCGACACAATTTCTATCTATCTATCTATCTCTATCTATCTATTGACCTTTCGAGCCGTAACCGGCCCATAGGGCGTAGACCAAGATACACCTTCTCCTATATGAATTTTTGTTCTAGCAGTTTTCTTTTAAAGATATTTTATTAAATCTCGCCATCTGTCTCTGTTCTGTGCAAGCAGTTCTATCTCATTGAGGGAGCCGATTCCTGCTGCTCTTGCCTCTCTCATCAATGTTCTTCTCAGTGTCTCCCTGGGTCTTCCTCTTTTTCTTTTACCTGTTGTTTCCCATATGAGGGCTTGCTTTGCTATTCGATTATTATCTCTTCTCATCACATGTCCAACGTATGACCATCGTCTTTTCTTTATTACTGAAGATATTAGTGGTTGATTGGCGATTTCTCTAATTTCCTCGTTTGTTTTGAATTCGTTCCATTCTATACCAAGTATTTTCCTTAGACATTTATTTTCGAATGCGTTCAACTTTGTTTCTATATCTCTTGTTGTTTTCCAGCTTTCACACGCATACGTAAGGGTTGATAGTACATTTGATTTGAATAGCCTAAGTTTTGTGTTTGTGCTAATGAGTTTTGATTTCCACAACTTTTCAAGGCTTCTGAAAGACATTGCTGCTTTAGCCAGTCTGATTCTAATTTCTTTGCTCGTATCCCCTTCTCGATCAATGTGACTTCCAAGATAGATAAAGTGATCGATCTCTTCTACTGGTTTGTTTTCCATGTATATTTTGTCACTTGTTGGAATTAAACTTTTCATGACTTTAGTCTTTTCATGATTGACCTCAAGCCCAATTTTGCTGGCTATTGATGATAGTTCATTTGTGTTTTCCTGCATCGTTTTTATCTGACTGCTGATGAGAACTATGTCATCAGCAAAGTCGAGGTCCTCCAATTTGCTCGTATTAAAATGGAGCCATTTTATGACACTAGTCCCAATCTTGTTATTTCATCATTAGATGTAGTTATTTAAGATGTAGGTAGTAACTGACTTCATATGGAATGTGTGATCATCTAGATGAAATATTTTAATTACATCGTCATTTACAATGTTTAGTCACAGATGAACTCTCTATATCAAATATCTAGCCATAAACAATAGTCATTTAAAATATGTGGTCTCAGATTATAATAAATTATAATATTTAGTCACAAACTTATTTTGTATGTTTGTCATAGGCTACATATGTGTGTATGTGTGTTTTTTTTTTATTTTAAATATTTAATTTTGCTTCTTGAATTAGTTTTAATTAATATCAAGTGCTACAACTTGAAAATTTGAATTGTGAAAGAATGGAAAGACATTTTTTTTTTCAATTGCAAGACAATAACCTTCATTCAAATTTGTTTAGATAAATTAAATTAATAATCTAATGAAACATGTAAAAAAATACATGAAGATAGTAATTTAATCAAACCTATAAAAGATAATTTAATTAATAATTAATATAATTCAACTAATAAAAGCTTGCACAAATTATATTGTAGTAAGTTAATGACACACAAAAATCTACTGGCAATTATTAAAATAGAAGCAATTATAGGCCAGACTATTCTGAGCTGAAATACTTGTCATAGTGTATCATAAAGTCTAGGTTGAGACTAATGTTTAGAAGATAGTGGAACTTCCTAAGATTTGCACTAGTTGGCAGTTTGAAACATGCTTCAACACAAGCTGAGCTTGAATTAATAGCAACATGCAAGGAAAAAAAAAATATACATATAAATTATCACATTTAATTCAGTTTTCCAAAATCTTTATAAATTTTAAATATTGTATCATTTTCAATTAAAGGTTTCTGCATTATTTTTTCAGTTACACAAACCCATCTCACATCTTCCTAGCTTAAGACAAACTTATTTTTATCATCTCTTTTTTTAGTTCCATTATTTTATTCTCAAATTCAGGTCAGATGTACAATCACATACTTGCTATCTCCTCTAAACCAGCTGTGTGTGTGGGGAGGGGGGGGGAATTATTTCTAGAATAACTGCTAAAAATCCCATTGTGCCATGATGGTAGTCACACAATGTCCCATTACCACTGTACACATTGTGACATGATGGTAGTCACACAATGTCCCATTACCACTGTACACATTGTGCCATGATGGTAGTCACACAATGTCCCATTATAACTGTATACATTGTGCCATGATGGTAGTCACACAATGTCCCATTATAACAGTACACATTGTGCCATGATGGTAGTCACACAATGTCCCATTATAACTGTACACATTGTGCCATGATGGTAGTCACACAATGTCCCACTTTTACCATCTTATGTTTCCAGTTACAGATAATAAACATGGTTAGGTCTCATATTGTAAACAAATTTGATATTTTATAATTTTTTTCTAAAACCCCAAGACACTTTTGTGACTCATTCATATTCTTTTTTTTTTTTGTTAACCAGATGATGACTTATTTTTTCCTTTCTGGTGTTCACCAGTTGCCTACTAAAGGAAAGAGTAATCCTCATTCACCTGAAAAAGTGATGTTAAGTGGGCATCGATGCAACGTGTTGTGGTTTGCAATTAGGCTATTATTATTTGTGCCTTTAGGTCCAACACGTTCAACTTCAGGACAGAATTTATGAGTACCAGACTGCCATCCCTCTCTAATCCCTACTGGATAGTTGCTTCCAAGAGCACTGTTGTGGGGTAGAGCAGGGTCTTGACCAGTCAGCTCTGTTGTTCACTGATGCATTTAGTCAGCTCTGTTGTTCACTGATTCTGATGCATGCTGTCAGCAGTGACTCATTAATCACAAATATCACAATTGTGACTCATGCTGTCAGCAGATTAATTACAAATATCACAATTGTGACTCATTAATGACAATTTGGTTCTTTCCCCTTTCAGCACGTCCTATAGAAAAATTTCAGTGCTTTACAACATTTTGTATGTGCAGTGTCTCCACTTGATTTCTGTCAGGGGTCGGAGGTGATAATCACATGTGTTAGAAACACCAGATGAAAACCTTCAGTACAGTATTTTGTAAGAATTAAAACTACTACTACTACCACCACTATACGTGATGCAATCTTGGTAGTTTCTTGTAGATAGTGAATTAGCCTGCAGGCATGTGAAAATGCCCATGGTGTCTTGTAGGTGGTAACAATGCCCATGGTGTCTTGTAGGTGGTAACAATGCCCATGGTGTCTTGTAGTTGGTAACAATGCCCATGATGTCTTGTAGTTGGTAACAATGTTCATGGTGTCTTGTAGGTGGTAACTGGTAACAATGCCCATGGTGTCTTGTAGGTGGTAACTGGTAACAATGCCCATGGTGTCTTGTAGGTGGTAACAATGCCCATGGTGTCTTGTAGGTGGTAATAATGCCCATGGTGTCTTGTAGGTGGTAACTGGTAACAATGCCCATGGTGTCTTGTAGGTGGTAACTGGTAACAATGCCCATGGTGTCTTGTAGGTGGTAACAATGCCCATGGTGTCTTGTAGTTGGTAACAATGCCCATGATCTCCTGTAGGGAGAGCAAATTTTCCTCTACTTTATCTCCTTGTTATTCATCCCCTTGATAATCTTTTTCAATCCTTTCATTTCTCTTGCCATGTTTTCTTTGCCATGTAGTCTGACTATCATCTCCATATCTTATATTTAACAAGATGTGTTCACATTTCTTCTGAGAGTACTGCTGATCTTACTTAAGTCTAATATTTTGTACACACCTCTAGACCTTTACCAAATTATATTACAAAGAAGTAAACTGTACACTAGTGTTTTATTTATAACCCCTGTCTCAATGACACAACTTTTCTTTTAAATTAAAATTTGAGAAAATTGGAACGTGAAGTAAATTGTTCACATGAATAATTATATTTGACAGATCCAACTTTTGCTTGATTTTACTTACCTAACGGTGGAACTAATTCATATTTTTAGAATGTGTGTTTCAATGGCTCCTATAATGCTTGTTAGTTATAGCTTTCTAGACAGATTAAATAATGCTGCTGGCTGTGTCAATAATGTAAGACAAACCAATTGAGGAAAGTAAAAGTTGAAATAAAACTGGAAAAGTGTAGAAGAATGGAGAAGTGTTAAGGAAAATGCAGAAAGGAATGAGTGGAAAAAAAAAATTCTTATATAAAGAGCTTTCCTAAAGCATAGTTCTCAGAAACATGCAGCAATGAGTCAATTTGTGTGCAACATTCGATCATATCTTTACACAAAAACTGGACTTTTTAAATCATCTAATTGCATTCCTGTCTTCTTTCCTTCCTGATTTGACACTTTCAGCGCATGTCAAGGAGACTCATGTGTCTATAGTTTCTTTTTTTTTTTTATATCTCTGTGTGTGTATGCGGGCAGGTGGTGTGTGTGTGCTAACTCACTAATTTATGAGAACTTGTACATGTGGACAGGCGCCCCAGACTGCTGAACACATACTTCAAGACTGCACTGAATATAGTAGACTGAGGAAAATCCATTGGCCCATAGATACAACACTACAGACAAAACTATATGGGCCACTGCAAGAATTACAAAAGACAGTAACATTTATACAGGAAACGACATTGCAGATATAGACAATGCTTCAGGCGAACGAAAGATAGATAGATAGATAGACTAATTTATGACAACGTATTTATTAATTTCACGAATACATTCTCAAGTTTGTTAAAGATCTCTACTGGCTGTCATAAAAATAACTTGAAATTTATTGCAGTCTTACATCCTCATACATCCATCTATAAAGAAAAACAAAACTTTAGCTCTAGCATATCTTGTGGTCCACAATTCATTGGCACAGTGCAGTGTTTCTTGATGTAATTTTACTCTAAATCTTGTTTGCTTCGTGTCCCCGCACAATCCAATGCTTTTGAATATTATGGAACTCCTTGTCTCTTTTTGGAGAGGATTAGTTCTATGCTTCTGCTTTCTGCTTTGATTGTTTTTTATTTTATTTTACTTTATTTTTGTGTGTGGGACATAGTTATTTCCCTTAAATGCTGTGATGAGTAAAATTACTTCTATTGCGTATTTTTGGTCATTGTTGCTCCTTTCTCTTCTCATCTCATTCATGCTGTTTGCTCTTATATTTGTCATTTCTTTTGTTGCTTCTAATTATAGTTTTCATTATTGGCTTTTAAAAAAAAAAATTACTCTTTTTCTTTGTTGTTCTATATATTTAAAAAATAGTGATTCTTGTTGGATCATTTGTATTTCTTCTCATTATTATGCTGCTTGTTTTTTTGTTTTTTTTTAAATCATGTTAGGTCTTGCTACTCTTCCCATTCTTCTTGTCAGCTCTTATTCATGTTTACTCTTTTATATAATGCATGCTTGTTGTTATATATGCATGTTGCTGTTATCCCTTTTGCTAGTTTGCTCTGCCACTTTTGTTTCACTAGCGCATGTTATTCTGATTAAAACTATTCCCAACATCTTATTTAATGAATACAATTATTAACTTTAATAAAAGCCTTGATGATCATTAAAAGGTCACATTTACTTATGTCCTCTACTAATGTGCACTATCATGACTATAAGCACAAAGCTGTGTGTTGTGAGAAAGAAAAGAATGAAGGCAGAAAATAAGGCACTTTATTTAAGCTGCTGTTAGAATGAAGAGTTGATAAATGTTAACTGCTGTATTGAGTTTTATTGAAGAAAAATAAACTTAAAAAAAATAAATAAATGATGCAGTATATAAATTTAAACCAAAAACTCTTTCAGTGTGAATTGAACTTTGTAGATATACTTTTTGTATCTTCATTAAAAACATATTTTGGTTGACATATTTAGTTGTTTAAAAAAGAAATCATGTGATGCATGATTCTAAAATTTCAGTCTAGGGTTTTCAAGTTTAGGGGTGTCTCAGTGGTTAGTGTGCTTGCTTACTGATAAAAGGGTCCAGGTTTGTTTCCCAGAAGTGGTGGATATTTTTTTTTTTCCAGACTGACAATGGTCTGGGGTTCACCCACTCTCTAAAAATGGGTACCTGAGATTTTTCTTGGAAGTAAAGGTTACCTGGCATACCAACCAACACATCACCCAAAAATGTTCCATGGTCATGGAAAAGAACAAAAGTCACTTCCTAAACACCATATTCCTAGCCCTGTGCCTAGCAAGACATAGAAGGAAACAATTACTTTTATTTTACTATGATTTTACGAAAAAACACCACTTTATGTAGTTTTATTACAAAATTATATTTTTTATAGTATGAGTTTCAACACAGCCATCTACAGTATTAATAAGGACGACAGGCTGAAAGGAAGCACCCAAAGTTTGCTATATTTTCAGCTTTGTGAGCAGGGGTGGTTATGGGTAAAATGACATCATCTGTCTATATCTTGCATAGCCTAGGATGTTACAAACTTTGGGTTATTCCTGGACTACCTTCTCAACCCACAGGCTTTAGTAAAACTATAGATGGCCGAGGTCGTTTCACTTTATGCTGTATTATTCTAAAAATAAGTGGAGCTGCGATAGCTCAGTGGTTAGTGAACTGGATTACTAAGGACAAGAGGTCGCGTTCAATCCGGATCGATGGCTTCCAGGTTCACCCAACCTTAAATGAGTACTGGATTTTTT
This sequence comes from Megaustenia siamemsis, assembly GCA_032433765.1. Taxonomy (NCBI): domain Eukaryota; kingdom Metazoa; phylum Mollusca; class Gastropoda; order Stylommatophora; family Ariophantidae; genus Megaustenia; species Megaustenia siamemsis. Next base: position 55,421,190 of record JAVIAB010000106.1, read on the forward strand.
CTGGGAAAGTAAAGTGGTACAGGCATAATACTGACCACATTACCTCAAAAATAATGTGCTGAAGGTCTAAAAAAATTATGGTCACTAACACCATATTCCCTATACGCCACTTGGCGTGACGGGGCGCATTTACATTTTTTTTTTTTTTTACTGTTCTAAGAATAAACTTCTGTGGTATAAATTGGGGGGGGGGGGGGGAACTGAAACAAATCACAGCTGTGTGAAAATTAAAAACAAAAATTGAGTTTGAAATGATTAACTTTGTTAACTTTCAGAAGTACAGCAGCCAACCAGAGGTTCAATTTGTTCTAAACAATTTTAAAAAGAAAAAGCGAGTGAGAGAGAGAGAGAACAGGGTGTGGTCAAGCATTATTAATGAGGAGATTTTACTCAAATAATCTTGTTTTTCACCGTGTTAGCAAAATGAATGGCTCAGTAAATACAAAACAGCACAAGAACACTTCAAACATAAAAAAAAAAATCCAACAAAAGTTTGAACTAGCCAGTTTGTCAAGATGCTGTTACCTAGAAATCACTGTCCCAAAATGCTGAGGAGAAAACAGGGTTGGTCAGAGGTCAGGTTGAAAAAAAAAAAAAATTGGTGTAATGGCACCATTTTTGAGTGCATATATGAATTGGCACAATTCAAGGGCAGATAAATGTATGGGGACAATCTAAGGGCAATTTTAAATGTATGGGCACAATTTGAGGGCAGATGGAGGTATGTGAAGAGAGGCAACATTTCACATGTATAGCGCTAAAGTGGTCTAAGCAGAGTTTGTGAATATTTTGTAAATTACTGATAATGTGTAGCTTACTACAAATTCCTAACTGTATTTAAAAGGAATGTAAGTTTGCTGTGTGAGCTAAGATGTCATCCTCTAGACAAGATGGTTGCAGAGTTTAAAATCTGCCATTACCAGTTTGAATTTTTTCCTCTATGGATCTATGGTTTTGTCATGACTTTATCCTGCCTTAGTCTCTAGCAAAACAATAGGTCACACAATTGCACCCCCTGTGAACGGTTAAAGAACCCTTGGGAGTTAAATGTTCAAAAGAGTAGGTTAAAATGGCCACTGGCAAGACAAAATTGCTAAACAATAAAAACAAAATTTGCCAATTCTGAAGGTGGATGTGACAAAATGCACATATCATGACCTGCTGTAAACTAGTGACACTTCCAGTTGGTGCAGCAAAACAAGATGGTTACCTAGCCAAATAAGGTTTGGAACTGACGGCATTTACGACGCAGTGTGCGTGTTCAAGTAATGCTTTCTGGTCTGGATTTTGTTTGCGGAGACAGCGGTGGTCTGATCTCATTCACCTGACTACAAAGTCAACATGGTTTTGGTGCACATGGTTATAAAAGGGAGGAGATAAAGTGTTCATAATGGTTGAAAATTGCAGAGTTTTATTATTGTTTATGTCAGTTAGAATGGCTACAAATGAGTTTACTTATTTCTTGTCGTTATATTTTGTGGACATGTCAAGCAGAATAATTGTTTGCCCTTAGAGTAAGACTAACCTATCGTTTAGGAATTGATGGGAGCAGGCATCTGTGGTAAAATTGAAAAACACACACATACACCAAAAAAAAATAAATAAATAAACAACGTAAGAGGCAAGTGCTATAATTTAACATGTGATGTATCTTTGGTGTGTTAGCTTCACTGCATCAACGTGTTCAAATTTTCTGAACAGTGATGCCCCGTCCAAAAAATTCTTACCCCTGTCTAAATCATTTTCTGACAAGTCTGTGAACACAGCAATATAATCAAACTATAAATTGAGAATTTTGTTCCAGATATAAATATATAAAATAACAATGTAAAGTGACCAGAAACTACATAATAAATAAGGTTGGAGTTCCATCAAAACTTCATTTTGTGTTTAAGAAGTGCACTCAAAAAAAAAAAAAAAAAAAAAAAAACAACCAAAAAAAAACTGAAGACTGAAAATCAAAAAGATTTGGATGTGATGTATATACCCAGGTCAAATTTAAAAAAAAAAAAAAAAAAAAAAAAAAAAAAAAAAAAAAAGTAAATTCCTATCATCAGTGACAATTTAAGAGGTTACCCTGGGGATACTACCACTTGCTAGGGAGTTTGTGCACTGTGATGAGATCTGAGTTATGAGAAAAGAGATGAGAAAGTCAATTGATATTATCTGGGTTAGTGATGATGGCAATAATGACAATGACAAATTCTACCACATTGAGAAAATATATAGTGTTCTTATTCTTCAATGTTTAGTTTCTACTAAGATACCACACAGAAAGACGAGTTGCTTTTATGGTTTCAGTCGTTAGCAGGAAGTCATAAGTTTATTTGCAAAGTTTCTATCTTGGGGCCAGAATTCAGTTCTTAGATTTCTGTACAGTTTACTTGTGAAGGACATATAGTGTGATAGTACATGTGAAGGACATATAGTGTGATATTACATGTGAAGGACATATAGTGTGATATTACATGTGAAGGACATATAGTGTGATATTACATGTGAAGGACATATAGTGTGATAATACATGTGAAGGACAAATAGTGTGATATTACATGTGAAGGGCATATAGTGTGATATATTTAATAATGAATAAATAAATGCTTAAAATATATGAAAACTAATGGAATCAAATAAAAATGAGATGTTACTAATCCAGTAGCAATTAAGGTTTTTTTTTAAAAAAATAGGACAGATACAACAAAATATGCATTTTGTGAAGAGTAAGTGTGAACCTTGTTCAGATTAGAAACATATAAAATATTTTCCGATACAACATATTGAGAGCTTCAGATGTAATGCAATTCACTATTCAGAAAACCAAATAACTCTTGCAAGTGATCTGGGAAAGTCATACTGGTAACAAGATATCTATGGATAATACAGCAAACGTACTTTCTTTGGGAGAAAGTTTGGAAGCCCAACTTGGATAATGATTTAAATTGAATTTTTAACCTCATGACAACTTCTTTATTTTTGTTGTCGTCAGTTTACTATTATTAACATATACAGTTGTATTATAATGATTAGGGCTCGGATTTTCATGAAATGTCATATTTTTTTCCTGAAGAATATTTTCAGTTTTAAGTTAATTTCTACATGTTTCAAGCATTTCTGAACAATTTTAAGCTGTTTTTATTTGTCATATAAATGCATATTTTGACCATAATTTTGATGAGGTCATATTTTGCCTGAAATTGGAGATTTAGGTCATATTTTGGTCATATTTAGGTCATATTTTGGTCATATTTTGCATATTTTCTGGTGTACTCAACTTTCTGGTGTACCGTTTGCTTATCAATGTTAGCACATCTTAAACTATGTTTAGAGACAAATTGTGAGGATTGGCTATATTTCCGAATGTGTGTATTAGTGAATATGCATGTGTGTCTTTCATGCGACTGTAGGGAGGGGAAGACATCAGTCAACTCTTTGATGTCAGTCGGCATCTGAGAATAAAAAAGGGAGTGACATCCGCTAAATACTTCAAAAGAATGTTCTGGGTTTTGTTTCGAAAGTAAATTGTAGCAAACAATGAAAACTGAGGAGTAAATGTGCTAAGTGTTTTTATACATGTTTTGTTAAGTATTACTACTATGTAGGTAATATGACTACTATGTAATGCGTAAAACATGCAAACAATAATAATTTGCGTTTTTTTTTTGGTTCATAAATGAGAAAAACCTTATGGTCATATTTCGGCATATTTAGCATATTTTAGGTCATATTTTGCCTTTTTTAGGTCATATTTGCATGTCATATTTCAGGATTTTTAGGTCATAAAAATCCGAGCCCTAATAATGATATATAAGTTCATTTGCCTATTTTACTTTACTGGGAGTGAATCAGTTGGTTGTTACAGAAAATGTAAACAAATTAAAAAAAAGGATACCACAGTGGGTAGATAAAAATGTTGATATTTATGAAAAATGTTTAAACATTTAAGTGTATGGATATGGAAGGTTTATAACATTTTAAAAGTATTTGCTCTGATATGAACATTATGTCAGTTGTGTTACAACCACTTGTAGAGTATGGCAGTAGCCATATGAAATAAATACAAGCTGAAAATAATTTGTAAGAAAGTTCTTACAAAAATAAAAAAAAAATCATTGCCACTGAAATTAACGATGGCAACCCCCTAATAAAAAAAAATTGTAATAATTTGTAACTTTCTTAAGAGTTGCTACTCATCAGTTGGGAATTATATATCTACTTGATGTTCATTATTTACATCCATAATTTAAATGGTTAATAAATATTTGTGGGACTTGTTTCCTACATCTACATGTGGAGTGACAGATGTATAATTGACCTGTGCCAATCTGACTTAAAGAGAGGGGAACAACTGCAAGAAAACAGTCAAGGGAAAAAAATAAAGATATGAGCAAATGTTTCACAGGAAACACCATCACCAAGTCTAGACAATAAGATCATTTACAACCGATTGATATTGATGTGAAGATGAAGAATACAATTAAAAAATGTAGAAAGAGCTTTATTTTGAAAGATGATTTCAAAGGTACCAAGCTGTAAGCATACATATGACATTCTACTTTTACTTATTCTTCAGACGCCAGCTTTACAATCTTACATAAATTTATGTGAAGATAAATCTTTGCATGACATTTAAATCAATAGCTTGTAACAAAACTTGAAGAGTGCCAGATGTTAAAAAAAAAAAATTGAAAGTAAAAATGACTTGTGTTGTGTATATATATATATTATGAGAGTGATAAGTAAATACTGTCTACTTTAGAATAAGGAAAACTGACACATCATTTTGTACTTACATGATTTGCGATGACTACGAGACCGTTTGCGCTCCTTCTGTGGACGTGAACTGGGTGCTGTAGCTGTTCGAACACATGCTTCAAGAATTTCATCATCTCCAGTGTCATACAAGTCTGAGTCTGTTGTCACTCCTCCTCTGGATCCCATTGATCTCGCATCTACAGAGTATGTAGGTCAAGGCACGAGATTTATTTTTTGTTTAGGTCAAGGCACAAGATTTATTTTTTGTTTAGGTCAAGGTGTGGAAATTAGTTTGAGAATTATTTAATGTTTAGGTCTAGGCACAGAAAGAAGCAATCATTGGTTGAATGCTGAAGTACATCTCCAAACATTTTGCTAATGAAAGCTCTTCACTGGACCCAAGATAGAAAAAGAACTAGAGGAAGATTGAGAGATAAATAATGTGAATTGATTGATAAATTGATTAGTAAAAATAAAGAGTTTAAAGAGGATGGTTTAACTTAAGGTGGACCTGAGAATGAAACTGGCTCAGGGCATCTTTGAGTTCCATGTTCTTTGCAGAACATTGCTCCCATCATCTATCTGAAAGAATCTCTGTCTCTAGCCAGATCTCCCACTCCCTCTGTTGTCAAGTTGAAAGTCTCTGACATCTTGAAATTATCTTCTTTTTGGTCTAACCCTGTCTCATCTTCATGGAACCATGTCTTCCATTATTGTTCATTCCAGCCCACTGTGCCTTTTGACTTGCCATAATATTTTAGAAATAAAAAACAGAATAGCTCAAGTCAAAATAGCATTTCAGAAAATGAAAAATATCTTATGCAACAAATCTATGTCAATAGAAGTGGAAAAGAGAGTTCATCGGTGCTATATAGAACCAATTCTGATCTATGGAAGTGAATCATAGGCGGTAGACAAACAAATGAAAAGACGATTAGAGGCTACAGAGATGGGATTTCTCAGAAGAATGTTGAAAGTTCCCTGGACAGCTAAAAAGACCAATGAGGAAATTCTCAAAGAGGCCCACACATAAAGGGAACTCTTAAAAAACATCAGAAGAAACAATCAACATTTTTTGGGTACATCATGAGAAGAGGAAAGTTGGAATACTTGGTTACAACTGGCAAAATAAAAGGAAAGAGAGATCACGGACGACAAAGAGAGAAAATACTGGATAGCTTGGTGTCATGGCATGGAAAACAATCAACAACAGAACTGATACGATGCACTGTAGATAGAAGATTGTGGAAGGACATGATTGCCTACACCAACCTGTATGGCACATGATGATAATATTTTAAATTACTCTGCAAGATGTTATTTGTAAGACAGTTCTCTTCAATAGTTAGGTGTTTTATTAATATCTCTCCATTGCTCTATTTTCATTATCCAAGGTAGCATAAGTTTTTTCAGTTTTCATTTTTTGAATGAACCAATTTTCTTTATTGCTGTTTAATTTGCCCACAATTCACAATGTTCCTCATGTCACATTTTTATGTTGTATTATTGGAGGCTCAGTCAACCGTCATATCTATTGGTGGTCATCTGTGCAAAAGGACAAAATGATGATTAATTTAATAAGGAAGATTATATTTCTGTAAACAAGGAATACATTGATTATGATAAATTACATTAACTTATTATTGATGCATATTTCAGGAAAATGAATAATGGATGGGATGTAAAATACAGGCCCCGAGTTGTGGATAAGGTTAGTCTTTGTTTCCTCCAGGTTTACTTGATATTGTGGTATGATGTAGTCAAAAGAGCTGAATAAAGTGGGTGTTTACGACTTGCTACATGATTTATCATGCTATTTTTTACTTTATATTATGTTGGAGATATTTTACAATTTATTGAGAAAAGATAATAAAACATCAACTAATAAAATTGTAACAATTTACTTTGGGAATCAACAAACTTCTGAAAATGAGGGCCACTGCTTTGTTTAACATTTAAGATGGCCTGACAAAACACCCAAAGATGTGTTGATAACCACAGAAAAAAGTGATGCCATCTTTTCATTATGTCAATTGAGCAATAAGTAATCTTTATTGTTTCTTTCCTCTAAAATACTGTCACATTATAAAACTAGTATGACCCAAAAAAATATAAATGAAACATAATAAAATTACAGACCCAGTTTCCTGCGACACTTTTGTCCTGGCAACCCTCTCTCATCAGCGCTTGTGTAGCCATTCTTCAGGATGGCGTTCAAGGCCTCATCATTAGCTGCATCTTTACTCTTGAAGTTCTCAGTCTAAGGATATAATTGACAACACAGTAAGTGGTTTGGATGAATAAAGATACACAACAACACATTGAAAGTAATCTTAGAAAGAATATATTGAAGTTCTCAGCCTCTAAGGATACAATTGACAACACAGTAAGTGGTCTGGATAATTAAAGATTCACAACACACTGAAAGAAATCTTAGAGAAAACAAAAATTACATAAAACAGACACTACATAAAATGAAATGAATTCAAGACTAGCACAGAAATAAGAGAAATGGAAATACAAGCAAAAGTAATCCATAATAAGGAAGAGAAGATGAGCATATACCGGCCATGTGATGAGAAGAAATAAACAAAGCACCACAAAGCAAGCCCTCAATTTGGAGACAACCGGAAAAAGACAGAGACAGATCTTGACATAGTATGATTAACAGAGAGGACAAAAATCCCAAGCCTCCAATCAATGAATGAAATTGAGAAACTCACTTAGAAAGAAACTTACAGTGAGGTGCAACTGAGTCATATGTGATGTCTGACTCTAGTGGAAGAATGTAAGAAATAAGGCTGAGGCAGGACAGGAATAAAATAGGACTAAAGAAACATGAAAGTTGGAGAAGAGAATCAATTACAGAGTGAGCCAAACATGAGTGAATAAAGATTTGCAACAAAGGCAATGGTGCTGAATAAGAAACACACCATGGAAGCCTACTGAGAGTATTACGCATCAGACCCAGCCATTTTTTTTAGAATACCCAGAGGAAGAGACGACGGGAAAGGCTAAAATATACTTCAAGAAGACAAGCTGAAACAGAGATGAAGAAGATAAGGGAAGACCATGGAGAGATCTTAAAAGAATTGCATCAAACAGGGTAGCCTGGAAAGTGTTTGTTCAAAACTTGGGCTAAACAGGGAGTTAAAAGATAGGAGAAGCAAACTTTGACAAGCTGACATTGCTGCCAAAGAATGAACAACTTGCAGCATTTGATTAGTAGACAGATAAGATCAGCAATATATAGTGTCAACATAATGTAAACAACCAATGCACAAGTAAAATAGTTTTGTGCAAATTAAGTTGAAAGCGACAAATCCTTCTCTTTTAGAAGAGTACTCACATCAACAATCATTTTTCCTCGTGTCTTCTTTCTCTCTCTCTGGTTGGCCTTCTTCTGCAACATCTGAATTACTTTATCCCTGGTGGTGCGATATTCAAGTGCAAACTCACTGACAACTTTACAAAAGTGGTTTATCTTCATATCCCGTGCGTCTGGAATGGGGAACCCCAAGTACAGGAGCATTTTGTTGTATCTGTAAAAATGATATAAATTATAGTTAGAAGCATTTTGTTGTATCTGTAAAAATGATATAAATTATAGATAGAAGCATTTTGTTGTATCTGTAAAAATGATATAAATTATAGATAGAAGCATTCTGTTGTATCTGTAAAAGTGATATAAATTATAGATAGAAGCATTTTGTTGTATCTGTAAAAATGATATAAATTATAGATAGAAGCATTCTGTTGTATCTGTAAAAATGATATAAATTATAGATAGAAGCATTCTGTTATATCTGTAAAAATGATATAAATTATAGATAGAAGCATTTTGTTGTATCTGTAAAAATGATATAAATTATAGATAGAAGCATTTTGTTGTATCTGTAAAAATGATATAAATTATAGATAGAAGGATTTTGTTGTATCTGTAAAAATGATATAAATTATAGATAGAAGCATTATGTTGTATCTGTAAAAATGATATAAATTATAGATAGAAGCATTTTGTTGTATCTGTAAAAATGATATAAATTATAGATAGAAGCATTCTGTTGAAAGAATGAATTCAAGACTAGTTCAAAAATAGGAGAAATGACAGAGCATTCAACAACAATATAATCTGTGATCAAGAAAAGGTTAAGGACCTAAGATGGCCATGTGAAGAGAAGAGGCAACAAGAGAATCTCAAAGCAAGCCCTCAGATAGGAACCAGAAGGTAAAAGAATTGAAGGTCGACCTACAAAAACACTAAAAAAAAACCTGAGGTGAGAAACAACAACAGCAAACATCTCCCTTGCTGGGGTTGAGAGGTTCACCCAGAACAGGACAAGACACAATTCAGATGCAATAAGTTTGACACTTAAAAATAAAGATTGATGGCCATTGAGAGCCTAGAATTTCTGCCCAATGTGCCGTCTTTGGCTTGAAATGACAATAGATGGATAAATTATGTTGTACCTGTGAAGATGATAGAAATGATAGAAGCATTTTGCTGCATCTGAAGCTACAGTTGTGCTTGTTCCTAATAAGAAGAGCATAGGTTCAATTCCCAATTGTGAAGAATTGTTTCTGGACTGACACAGCTATAAAGTTTAGCCAGTCTCTGAAAACAGGTCTTCTTCTTCTACCTTTCAGCTCCCTGTGGAGCATAGGTCTTCAATAAACACTTTCAGCTCCCTGTGGAGCATAGGTCTTCAATAAACACTTTCAGCTCCCTGTGGAGCATAGGTTTTCAATAAACACTTTCAGCTCCCTGTGGAGCATAGGTCTTCAATAAACACTTTCAGCTCCCTGTGGAGCATAGGTCTTCAATAAACACTTTCAGCTCCCTGTGGAGCATAGGTCTTCAATAAACACTTTCAGCTCCCTGTGGAGCATAGGTCTTCAATAAACACTTTCAGCTCCCTGTGGAGCATAGGTCTTCAATAAACACTTTCAGCTCCCTGTGGAGCATAGGTCTTCAATAAACACTTTCAGCTCCCTGTGGAGCATAGGTCTTCAACAAACACTTTCAGCTCCCTGTGGAGCATAGGTCTTCAATAAACACTTTCCAAGCCGTTCTGTTTCTTGCCATTCTTTTAAGATCATTCCATGTCTTCCCCATCATCTTCATCCCTGCTTCTGCCAGTCTTACTATTTGTTTCTTCTCCAAGGGATTCTGAAAAAGTACTGTTGTGTAATACTCTCAGTTGGCTTCTGCAGAGTGTGTCCTATCCAGCACCATCATCTTCGTTGTATCTTTGTCCACATGTATTTGGTCATCATCATCATCGAGTGCCATCTCCACAACGAAGGTTGGCTACCATGGAGCACCATTCTGCTCTGTCTCTTGCTTTGATGGTGCAGGTTGTCATAAGCCGACTTGTCCATCTTTTGATGTTGCCCATTCATGTTAGTCTTGACCTGTCTTTGCCTCTTTTACCTTATTTTACCTCGGTATTTGGTACTTTCTCATAATTCTATGTTAGTGATTTTGTCCTGCCATTTCTATCATTTTATTTTAATGTCACTTGCTTAGTACTTAATCTCACAATTTCTTGTAGCTTTTACTTTTATTATAAATATTGATTTATTTTCACTATCAAGAGTAAAAGATAATCTAGTGGAACAAGTGCACTATTTAACACAACTCAAACAGGACAAATATCTTGGACACAATCACTTACTGAAAGTTATCTTGAAAGGAAAAACAAGGTAAAGGCAAAGACTAAAGTTGACTGACAACACCAAGAGTTGGACAGCAGAACTTATGACAATGAACCATCAAAGCAAAATACACAATGAAATGGTGCTCCATAGTCGTCAACCTTCAATGTAGAGACAGCATAAGATGCTAAAAACACTGTCTAGTTAGCAAAATAAGCAATATGCTACAGGTCTTATACTTTCAAGGATCTGGCCATGTTTTGAAGCTATCAATAATGGTTCAGTGATTCTATGTGTGCTCTTTGGACTGTTAATTATGTTGTTGTTGATAAGGATCCAGTGACCTGACATCCTTAGGCTCAATGTCATGTAATAGGAACTCTTTATACAGAGCTTTGCAACAGGAGGCAATCTGATCATCAGAAGGAGACCCTCGTCGAGCAAGTGTTTTGGCCATTTAGTTTCTTAACACTCTTCGAGAGGTAGGCCTGCCTGGGTCATCACTCCTAGGCATTGACCTTCTGCTGCATTGAACTCTAAGGCTTACAATATACTCTGCATAAAATAACTACACTTATTCTACCAAACATTTCTGATGAAATCTATGGTTAATACCCAGTCGCATACAGCTTGTCTTAGCTTTACCCCAGCACATTGATGTCCTCTTCAATGCTGGTAGCAGCAGTCTGAAGTGACTTGTATTTGGAACATCCTTTTATATACACTTATATACACGCTGCTTCTTGCCATGGCATAACTCAGCATGATGAGGTGGGTTGGTACCTAATAATAGGTGATAAAGATACGTCGTGCTGGGAACTCCACTCCTTTGTACTGTCGGTATTGCAAATGTGGAGTGTTGCTCATCCACGGTCGATGATGTAATTTAGTGGATATTCAAGATGAAACTGTTGATGTACTGTTCACTTACGTGAGTCCGGAGTGGTCAATGTGTAAATTCACCACATGACTACAGACAATGAAACACACAACATATGACTTAAGACAATAAAACTCCCACTACATGACTAAACACAATAAAACACCCAACATATGACATAAGACAATAAAACTCACACTATATGACTAAACACAATAAAACACACAACATATGACTTAAGACAATAAAACTCACACTATATGACTAAACACAATAAAACACACAACATATGACTTAAGACAATAAAACTCCCACTACATGACTAAACACAATAAAACACACAACATATAACATAAGACAATAAAACTCCCACTATATGACTAAACACAATAAAACACACAACATATGACTTAAGACAATAAAACTCACACTATATGACTAAACACAATAAAACACTCAACACATGACTTAAGACAATAAAACTCCCACTACATGACTAAACACAATAAAACACACAACATATAACTGATGCTAATAAAACTCACATCACATGAGTACAGATAATAAATATAAAATAAACACAAAATTGAATTGAGCAGCTAAACTAGCAGACAGACAAGAAAAACTACTATTATATACTATATTGGAAGAGACAGACGGGGAATCGCCTCCACAATGCAAGACGAACTCGATCGCATTTCTTCCTGGTGTGGGGTTTCAGGTACCTTGGTTAATCCTAATAAAACATCAGTTTCATGGTTCTCCCTTAACAATCATATCGTTAATACGACCACACCAGTAGTACGAATGGGAGCTGATGAGGTGACCAGGGACAAGTTGATGACATACCTCGGAGTTAAGTTTGATCACAGCCTGTGTTTTCGGGACCATGTCAACCATGTGATAACAAAATCCTGCAAAAGGATTAGCCGCCTTGAAGGTCATGGCAGCTGCCAACATCAAGCAGAGGCTACTTACTCTTCTGTTCCAGGGATTAGTCCTTGCACCAATCGAGTATGCCCTAGCAATTCTTACTGTCAGTACGACTCAAATTGATAGGCTGGAGAAAATACAAAATGAAGCCATGCACATTATCTTGGGATGTACAAGGGACACTCCCTGTGTAGCAATGAGGTATCTTCTTGACTTTCCAACCATGGATGACAGAATCAAGATCTGGAGAGCACGAAAATACCTGAAGATTAGTACAGATAAAGAGCATACATTGCACCACGTACTCAACACAGGGAAAGGTGCCAGGCTAAAAAGAGGCAAATCATGTGAGGGCCGAGCAGAAGATGTCATCAAACAGGTCAGTGGGCTTACCAATATCAACGTTGGCGAGGAGTGGATACCGGTGCCTACGTCATTCAAGGGGACATTCTAGTGTATACACTCGACAGGAAAAGTAGGGAACAGAACCCGGTCGTGGTTAATGCTGAGGTCAGCAGTCTCATCTGCGATAACACCAATGAGAAAGATGCAGTCATCTATATAGACGGATCTGTAAGGCGACACCAAAGAAGTGCATGGGCATTTACAGCATGCTCGGCAGGCAGAATAGTCAAAGAAGACAGTGGTGCATACGTCATGACCACAAGTAGCATAACAATGGAGGCGATGGCAGTGACCAAGGCATTCAAATGGTTAGAGTCACAAGACTACACCCACACATGTATACTGAGTGATTCGATGAGCATGATAACAAATAGTGGAGGCGGGCTCTGTACGCATGCACTGGGTAGAGTCGTTGCAGAAATCCAAAATATGTAAGGTCACCTTTGTCTATGTCCCTGGACATGCGGGAGTACGGGGAAATGAAAGAGCAGACAGGTTGGCTAGCTGCGCTGTCGTTGAGGACGGGCAACCAATGGATCGGGCGGACATCATCAATGCCCTTCGAGATGTAGGAAGAGCACAGGACTTTGACAAACACAGATCCACGTCACTTCATCAGATGATGGAAATGGGAGTTAAGATGGGCACAGCCAGAAGTGAGAAACTTAGTGGCCGTATAAGAAGACTTATCAACCAACAAAGAACTGGAGTCATCAGTCGCTGGACACTGCAGGAATTACTGAGGAGGGGATATGAACACCTATGGATATGTTCGGAGTGCAATGATGATGACCCGCAAATAACTCAATAATAACTATGTTGGACAGTGAGTAGAGCTCTACTTGTGTCCCCACATAGTATTTACTATTTTATACATTTTACATTTGTGCTTATCTACAGATAATAAAATTCCCACTGTGTGACTTCAGACAATAAAACTCACCTGTTCAAAACTCTTTTGAAAATAATATGTAGAATCATAATTCTCTCAGCTGCGTCTGCTAGAAATAATGACATTCTGCAGGGAAAAAAAAGGCAAGATGTTTTATTACTCTCAAAGCAGCTAACAAAGATCATAGAGGAAGATTACCAGATCTCCATTTCTATTTGTTATTCTTCTACCTTCTTAGCTCCCAGAGGAGCATAGGTCTTCAACAAACACTTTCCAAGTCGTTCTGGTTTTTGTCATTCTTTTAAGATCATTCCATGTCTTCCCCATCATCTTCATCTCTGCTTCTATCTGTCTTCTCCAAGAATTCCTTGGTCTTCCTCTTTGTCTTTTCCCCTGGGGATTCCAAAAAAGGGCCTGTTGTGTAAATACTCTCAGTTGGCTTCCGTAGTGTGTGTCCTATCCAGCGCCATCGTCTTCGCTGTATCTCTTTATCCACTGGTATTTGACTGGTTCATTTTTATTTGTTACTATAAAAAACAGAGTACACTTTATAGTAACTTTACCATGTAAGGGAATAAAGTTAAGTACACAAATTGGGGGTCTCGGTAGCCTAGTTGGGAAAACCATTCAACTAGGCTATCAACGTTCGGACAACCTGTGTTTGATTCCCGCTGGAAGCAGTGTGAATTGTACTCATGGTTGGAAAAAAAAATATCCTTGCGTTCGACCCAACCGCTGGCAGAAATGGATATCAGGGTAGTAGTACTCTGGGATGATGAGGAATGCTGCCTTGCATCATAAGTTTTGATGCTTGAAGCAACACTATCCAGAAGTCTCCGGACACTTCTGGCTAGGAAGTGAGCACACTAAACGCTCAGTCACCGAGGCTCCTTTGATGCATACCTGGGTAAGAAATCTTTGTCTCACTAGAGTGCTGTATTAGGAAAGACAACTATGACTGCAAGCAATGTCACCCTGCTAATACATCAGTACTGACTTAACATTATTTTACAATAATGTCCATCTTGTAAGACTCCTCTGTACAACTAAAGTCTTTCTTTTTGTCCCTCTATGCAAAAATAGGTAAAGATTTGTTCATGATAACCACAAGCAAATCTATGACTATTACTTACTTCCCCTTGAGGTCTGTAGAGCTGCCATCATGCTTGACGATTGCACGAAGATGATCCCAGGATGCCTTACAATCATACTCCATCTTATCTAACTTGTGTGCAAGCTCATCCCAATCAACCTGTCATGAGAAAGATGAGTATAAAGTTCTAGTTTAAAATATCGGATGCAAAGCAAAAATATAAAAACAGTATATAAAATTAATATATAAAAACAGTGTATGAAATTAATGTATAAAAATCATATATAAAATTAATATATAAAAAAAGTATATAAATATAAAATTAATGTATTAAAAATAGTACATAAAATTAATATATAAAATTAGTATATAAAACAGTATATAAAATTAATATATAAAAATAGTACATAAAATTAATATCGTCCAGTATTTTGAACTTAAACAACACACAACATTTTTTCACATACAGAATTGTCAAGTTAACTATTTCCTATATTTTATAAGTTTGAAATATTGGATCCAAATGTAAAGTTTGACAGAACTGAAACAACACAGGTTTGGTGATAATTGTGACACAACACACATCTTATATGGGACAAATAAGCACAAGATGAAGTGAAAGAAGAATAGTTGTTTATAAGGGAGCTAAAAGAAAGGCGCAAATATCAGTTATATTGCAAACCACAACACAACGCAGACATGCTCACTTAATGTCTTTTACAGCCGAATGACTAAGAGATGTACTTCTTTAGTCATCGGGTGAACGCAAGCGAGCAAGGAAGCTAAACAGACACTCTTTATTTGTTAGTGGCATTTATAATAAATAGTGCTACAGGTTATGATATACCATGGCATCATTAAACACAATTATCATTTTTGTTTTCCTGTAAGGGAACTGCTGGAATGCATTGTGACAACTGGAAACACAATGAAGAGATAGAGGGACACAGAGAGAAAAGATACAAGACAGTTTAAGAGTGTGGTTTTGGTAGGAGTCAACAATAGAAATGATAAACAAAACTGACAGAAAGTTGTGAAAAGACGTGATCACCTATGCCTGCTTGCACAAGTAATATGAAACTCTTTATATAGAGCTTCGCAGCAGGATCATTAGAAGGGGCCCTGTTGAGCTAGTGTTTTGGCCCTTTAGCTTCTTGACACTCTAAGGAAGGTGGGCCTGCCTTGGTCATGACTTCCAGGCGTCGACCTCCTGCTGCATTGTCTCTAGATCTTGCAATATATATTCGGCACAAAATAAAAACACTTACTCTACACACAACACTTTTGTTCAAATCTACGGTCTTTATATGCTTTAATAGCATGTAGAAACTAATGAGCTAGAGTTCATACCCTTGAACATCTGGTAACAGGTCCAATTTCGGAGTACAAGTCTGTGGAATCTGGAAACTGCTCAATAATGAGTGTACAGAGGTGATGCAGCAGCGAGTGCTTGTGTACTGTGTCTTTGATTTCTGGAACACGCTGCAGGAATTCTATACTGAAGGCACGCACCTGGGTTCAAATAAACAAATTTGTCATTGCGTTACTCTACATTAAATGTTTGCTTGCTACTGTTATTTAAAAGGTCTTGTTCCCATACTCCTTTAACTTTAACAAATATAAATTTTCATGATTCTGTTATAGTGTTTTCAAAAATCTATTAAAATAAATTAATGCTTCTTCTTTTCTCTTTTCACTGATACCTAAAAGGTGTCGTGGTTATATCATTTGTCGTTCTTGAGCTGCTCAAATTGTCTGAATTAGTGATTCTCCTTTGTTGTTACATGTCTCTGTCACTGCATCTATCCATCTTCTTCTGGGTCTTCCTCTTGGTCTTTTTCCATGCATTCTCAAGAAGAACGCCCTTGATGGTGATTGGTGAGGATTCATTCTGACCAGGTGGCCAAACCATATTAATGCTTCGATTTTATATTTTATTAAATTAGACAAAATGTGTCCTCATTCACCATCATCATCATGTGCCATACCGGTTGGCGCAGGCGATCATGTCCTTCCACAATCAATCATATCCACAGTGCATCGTATCAGTTCTTTTGTTGACTGTTCTCCATGCCATGATACCAAGCTATTCAGTATTTTCTCTTTGTCGTCTGAGATATCTTTTTCCTTTTATTTTGCCAGTGGTAACCAAGTATTCCAACTTTCCTCTTCTCATGATGTGCCCAAAAAATGTTGATTGTTTCTTTCTAATGTTTTTTAGGAGTTCCCTTTTTGTGTTCACCTCTTTAGGAATTTCCTCATTGCTCTTTTCAGCTGTCCAGGGAACTTTCAACATTCTGAGAAATGCCTTCACTGTGGCCTCTAATCGTCTTTTCATTTGTTTGTCTACTGTCCATGATTCGCTTCCATAGGTCAGAATTGGTTCTATATAGCACTTCTATAGTGTCCTCATTAGCACTTCTTTATTAAAGTATTTATAAATAATTTTTTTTAAATCAGGGGGCCTCGGTAGCCAAGTTGAGAAAACCCCCCGACTGGGCTACAAATGCTTGGACAACCCGTGTTTGATTCCCACTGGAAGCAGTGTGAATTGTTTCGTGGTTGGAAAAAAATACCCCTTGGTCAACCCAGCCGCTGGCAGAAATTGGTACCAGGGTTGTACTCTAGGAAGGTGAGGAATGCCGCCTCGCATTATGAGTTTCAATGCTTGAAGTGACACTATCCAGAAGTCTCTGAACACTTCTGTATAGGTGGCTGAGCACATATGGTTGAAAACTTGCGTGCTAAGACACCGATTCAAGTCTCGTACTTTACCTTTACCTTTTAAAAAATCAATAGTTACGGCTTTAATCCCATTTTTAGGGTGTGCTAAGAGTTTCTGTGTGGCCGAAGAATAATGGGCACATGCTAGTGCAGCTGCCCTGGGTTAGAGTCTTTATTTTAATTACAATGATCAGTACAAAAAATATAATTTAAAACACTAACATTTTCTTGCATTCTGCTTCCTCCTATCTTATATATTAGACAAACAAAGAAGTCACTGGTTGATATACTATATAGCTACTTGTAGAACAACAACAAAATCTCGCTCATTTACAGAATGTTCAAAGTCTGGTTAGTCTCCTCATCCCCTGTCTCTTGGCCAAACTGTCTTCTGCATATCTATCTTTTTCCCTCTGGAGTCATATGCATGAAAATTCTTGTGATGAATTCTGGATATATTTTTCAAATACGTTACCTACCTATCCAGGTCCAAAGTCTGCCTACCAATAACAATGTCATTTTTTTCTTGGATCCAAAAGTTCTTGGTTACTAATTTTTGTTTGAGCAAGATATTTGAAAAACTGTCAATTATAAGAGTTTCAATGCTTCCAATTTTGCTGTTCTGCAATGATGAGACCCATACAAAAAGCATGAAACGTATGTAGCATACCTTCCATTTTTTTAGGGTATCAAGTGATAATTTGCGAGGATTTTCTTCTTCTTCTACCTTTTTTAGCTCCCAGTGGAGCATAGGTCTTCAACAAACACTTTCCAAGTCATTCTGTTTTTTGCCATTCTTTTAAGATCATTCCATGTCTTCCCCATCATCTTCATCTCTGCTTCTATCTGTCTTCTCCAAGAATTCCTTGGTCTTCCTCTTTGTATTTTCCCCTGAGGATTCCAAAAAAGGGCCTGTTGTGTAATACTCTCAGTTGGCTTCCGTAGTGTGTGTCCTATCCAGCGCCATCGTCTTCGCTGTATCTCTTTATCCACTGGTATTTGCCTGGTAAATTTCCATAATTCTATGTTAGTGATTTTGTCCTGCCATTTCCATCCTTTTATTCTGCGTAAGCATCCATTAATGAAAGTCTGTATCTTCGTGATTGTCAATTTTGTTGTTCTTCATGTTTTGAGGATTTTGTTTTACAACAAAAATTTGATCTATATACTTACAAGGTAATTTGTATGGAAAAACAATGTGTGTGACCTTCTGTATCTTTTTCTTGTTAAAATAAATCTACATATACAATTATACAATAACATAAAAATGTATGCTCTAGCTGCTTATACATTTGTTAGCCAATCAAATTATACCAACCTACATTAGAAACGGACTGTAAATACAGCATCCAATAATCAATCACGCTACTTTGAGACCCATAACAAATACAATGTAGCTTTCACTATAATTTTGTAATGACAATTAACTGCAATCTGATATAACCTAAAAGATATTGTTTGAGGTTGATTGGGTTGTGCCATGCCAAGGAAGCAAAAAAAAAAACAAAACCAAGACTAAGGAGATCATACTACATGGATCAGGGGAGGGGGGATGAACAAGCTTTATCCCATTTGTAAGACATTTTTCGGTTTAGTGCACAGATTTGCTTTAAAAAAATGTAGAGGGTATGATGTAGCACCCAAGCATCATAATTTACTTTTTTCTGTTATACTGTCTTCCTCGTTCTTTCCTCATCAGCCTTTTAGCGTTTAGGGGAGATAAAAGTTGCGGCTCTTTTGTTGGGCTCTGTTGTTGTCATGTTTCCTAGTGTTTCTAATATTTTATCAGTTCATCTTTTTCGTGGTTCACTCTTGGGTCTGGTGTTCTCAAACTTTTATTAAAGGCTCATATGTTGTGTTTTGGCCTTTCTGTCTGTTCATGTGGCCAAAAGATTTAATCTATTGCTTCTTTATGTATTCTATGGTGGAAATTATTCCTAACTTTTTTCTCAGTTCTTCACATCTGATCTTATCTCTCCTGTTTCCTGTCATGTGTCTAACACATTTCACCTTGGTAGTGGCTATTTTTCTTATTGTTCTTGAAACTAGAGTCCAAGTCCGGTATTGGTAGCACAACATCAAGATGAAGATTACACTAGAAGGACCTCTAAAGTGCTTTAGACAGACACAAATAAAAAACACAACTTACAGAAGCTCCATTGAGGAAGTTGCCTATAGCCAAGATCCCTGAAAGGATGCATCTGAATGTTTTGTTTTTTTGAAGCTCAGTAATCCCTTTCTTGAGGTCCATTAGAGGCTCAGCCACTTCCTAGAAAACGTAACAGAAAAAAAAAAGCCACATCATTTAATGTACTGTCAAAAATGTGCTTTTTTAATTCTATGATTAAGGTGGAAGTACTAGTCTTGATGACCAGTAAAGAAGAATAATATACAAGTGAATTTTATGAAAGTGAAAAATGTTAGTGTTATAAAGTTTTTAAGCTGAGAAAGTTGTAGGGGTCAATTTGCTTTTGGCTCCACCAAAAGGTAAAGGAATCATTCACAGCCTATCATTTACCAGGTGCTATGGTTGCTGAATGACAGGGTCATCTCTGATTTTGATAGTCCTCAATTTGGTACCACTGCACTAGCGCACCTAAGACAATACCTAAACATGGTTCCCTCCTGTGGGAATAAAATTGGACTTGGAGTGGCTGAGTAACCAGTGGTATAACTGGTTAGAGTGCAGGTGAGTCCCTAGAGATGTAGGAACAAAGCCCACTGGTGCATGGTAAAGACTATGGTCTGCCTCCACTCACCCTCACTCTCTCTTGAGCAAGTGTCCTTCTCTTGTCTCATTACTACTTCTTTAGAACCCCCTATGGACAGAGTAGAATTTGTAATTCCTAAATTGCTTTGCAATCTCTGCAATATGTGCCATTTTGGCACACAAGGTTTCTGTTTTTGAGATTGTGGTTCTGCCCTATGTGCCGTCTTCGGCTCAAAAAGAACAATAGATAGATAAATAGAAATTGCTTTGAGACCACCCACCAGCACACACAGAGGACTGACCATGAGAAGACCACCATGTTTTAACTCCAACAGACCTGTGGTACACATCACACAGACACAACTGGTCTAGGATGTGATAATCGTTTGTTTATACATTTGGTCTACACATAATAACTCCTGAAAGAGCTGACCAGGTGTCAGTAACAGTCGATGGCAGGGAATGAGCTGATGTAAATCCTTCTTGACTCCATGGTCTGGAGGGATGAACACATGAGTGGCTGATGCAGAGGCAGAGCCACAGTGTACCACGGTGGAAAGCTGCAAGATAGTGAAGTAGGTGCAAATTTCATCCTGTAGTGGCAAGATAGTCCACAGGCCCCCAGATCAACAATGCCTTGTACAACAGAATGTGCTCTCTCACTCAATTTAGAATCAACAGGGGACCTAACCAGCCGCTGGCACAAATGAGTACAGGGTAGTACTCTGGGAAGGTGAGGGAATGCTGCCTCGCATCATGAGTTTCAATGCTTGAAGCGACACTGTCCAGAAGTCTCCGAACACTTCTGAAATTCCCTCACATGCTAAGACGCTGATTCAAGTCTTGTACTTTACCTTTATCTTATAAATAAAGTGAGATAAATGAGAGTATCTTAGGCAGTATTTTTACTGATGCTGGAAAATTAAGAGACGTCATCCAGAAAGAAAATAATGTAAGCTACCAAATAGCACTGATTTTGAAACATCTGAATGTGGTTAAGCAAACAAAATAGAAATGAATAGAAATGTTTATGCTCACACTGTGTTACCAATATGAGGCACGAACAATTATTGAAAGACACAAGCATAAATTAACCTGTGAAATGAAAAGTTTAAGAAAATTAGAAATGAGGCCTTGCGAAAAATAGTGGATATAACACCATTAATTGACTAATCTGAATAACAAAGAAACATGGTTTTGATATCTGACCAAAAAGAAACCCAACTAACTTGCAACTGTGCGCATTGCATGAAATCATTCAGTAACAGAGCAAAAGGGAAACTCAGAAAGAGATGACTATATGTAATCAACTGGCAAAATAAAAGGAAAGAGAGATCGCGGACGACAAAGAGAGAAAATACTGGATAGCTTGGTGTCATGGCATGGAAAACAGTCAACAACAGAACTGATACGATGCACTGTAGATAGAAGATTGTGGAGGGACATGATCGCCTACGCCAACCGGCAGGGTACATGATGATGATGAGATGTAATCAAAGAGACATTAAGTAAATTCAACATCACAACTCTTCTTCTGTGATCAAGGCTCATTCAGACTAGGATTCTGAACTCACTTAAGAAGGTTGCTGTCTGTTTCAGATACCCTGAAGAGTTTCTCTTCCAGGAAGGTGGGCACGGGCCATATTGACATACTCATGCCAATCCTGTAAGATGTGTTTTGCTGTCATGTCATCATGTAGAATTTGTATAAGCGCCCTTGTCGAGATGTTTATAAAGGACCTTTAAATGAATACAATAAGGAGCACCACACCCCATATATTTATTTAGAACACAGCTCTTTTCATATGCACATGCCTTTTTATGACTTGAGACACACAGCAGCACATTTGATGCTGAGGCGGAGGGCACACAACCCTGTAAGAGACTTGTGAGTGCATACAGTTCTAGAGTGGCAGCCCTTTTTCATGGCTTGTAAGGCTCCTCAGCAGCCTTAAAGCAGAGGACTTGTACAGAAGCCTTGTGAGGGCACACAATCCTTCTCATGTTAAGAGAGACACGGCACTTTTTTTTAAAGAGCTTTAAAGAGGTGACAGCTCTTTTATGTTTCTATCTATCTTTTGAGCCGTGGCTGGCCCTTAGGCCATAGACCCAGATACTCTTTCTTTTTTTCTAAATTTTCTTTCCAGCAGTCTCAATCCTTGCAAAAAAACATTTATCAAATCTCACTATTTGTATCTGTTCTGTGCAAGCATCTCAATCTCATTGAGGGAGCTGATTCCTGCTGCCTTTGCCTTTCTGATCAATGTTCTTCTCAGTGTCTATGCTTACAGCTATATTTTAGAGCTTTGAAGAGGAGACTGCTCTTTTCTTTAATGGCCATTGTAACTTCTTTTGTCATCCCACGCCTAGACTAATCACAGAGAGGTGATTTGTTTTCCTTTCATTAATTGTATAGCTCCTTGATTATCTCCTTTTGTTGTTGTACTTCACGTTGTATTCCTTTACTTGGCTCTTAATCTCATTAACATTCAGGTGATAGATTGACATCACAAGTTAACAATTACTGATTGAGCCAATTCAGTTTTTTAAATTCTGGGTGTAGTCTGACTGTCTGCCTGCTCCTCGGTTCATTTAACAAAACAATAGAAGTTCATAAAATCTGTCACAAATCTGGTATAGAGTTCTCACAATCACTTCACCTACTTCTAACACTGTCAATGACTGGTTACTGTGTCGTTCCACTAATTAAGGGTCTACACTGGCACATTATACACAATCTTAGAATACACAATCCTTTTAGATCAAACAATTCTGATTTAATCATTTCCTAAATTTCTACACTACACTACTCTTATAACTGATTCTTGGAAGCAGCAAAGGCAGTGCTCACAGCAGCAGAGCTGGAAGTTGTCAGCGACCCACAACTGATGGCTTGCACCAAGATCGGTTAACGAGAACCATCCAGACCCTGCTGCACCTCTCCATGGTGCCTCTAACTAACCTGTCTAGTCTGGCCAAGCGAGTTGGGATCAAAGAGGGAAGACAACCCAGTACTAAAAATGTTGTGCAGAAGTTGGATGTGTTGGGTCTGTAGAAATTTCTTGACGATCCTTCTGAATTAATTGTAATCTGTAATCGCCTTGCCGTGTTGTCTAATGTAACACCCTGTGATCTCTGTGGTTTCTGTCGTACTTTGTGCTGTATCTTGTGGTTACCGCTCTTACCCGGGTTCGTTTGTCGCCAGTCAAGGATACTGCTGGACTGATTCGATAGACTCAACAACAACTGTTTGATAATATAATGCTCAACCTTTATTTAATTCACAGTCCCTTGATTTTTCGAGGGAACACATTGACACTGACTTCCACAAATCTAAATTCGTGAGCTTATTACACACCGTTGCACTGCAAACACTTTCATACACATCCCAGATAAAATATAAAAGTTCGGGTAACCACAGGACACCCGCCGGAATTGAGTGGCGAGTTCCCTGTGACACACATCAATGGACAATTTCTCTCTCGTCCCTTGTGAATTTTAAAAGTTCAATCAATGACACACACGTGGCTGACTTGCATAGTGAACTCAATGTATAATATATCAAAGAAACGCTCTTGCTCTTACCTTCCTTGTAGTTTACAAAGTTCAGTTCATAACACACATCTGACTGACTTGAGTGGTGAGCTCAATGGACAATATATCAAAGAAACGCTCTTCCTCTCACGCTCCTAGTAGTTTTAAAAGTTCAGTTAATAACACGCATTTGGCTGACTTGAGTAGTGAGCCCACTGTATAATATAACAACGCCACACTCTGGATCTAGCATCTCTTGTACTTGCAAAAGTTCAGCTAATGCTAGCACACTTAGCTGAAGTGAGTAGTGATCTCAATGTCTAACATATCACAGAAACGCTCTGGATCTTGCATTTCTTGTACTTTGCAAAAGTTCAGTTAACTATCCACACACTCGCCTGACAGAGTTGCTGTTGACATCTCCCTCGTTGGAAGTCATTCACACTGCTTGCCACCAGTTCCTTTGACAACTGTAGTCACGGTGACACTGCTTGTATTTCATGCACTTCTCCTGGTAGCTATTTCACTGGACTGTCTACCATAACTGCTGTTTCGTTACACTTACTTCGGCCACACTCTACTCGTACTGCCACACCAATTTATGACTCGTTTCTATGAAGATGGGAAGGCCAACTGTCTCAACCGTCCAACAACCCTCTCGACCAAACTTTCTCAGTCTCCTGTCTTGCGCACTAACTGACAACTCACTAGTCACATGTGCACTCCCTTAATTTCACGAGATTTTCCTAGCTCACCTGACTGACTCGTGTTCACTATCTACACTCTCTGCACGTGCTTCCTTTCTTCTCCTTCCTAACTATTTCTCTATTACTCTCCTTATTTTCCACCACTACTTCCCCTTCTGTGCCTCTCCTCATTTATAACCTGTGAATCTCACTCCTCCTCCTTACATTTATTTTTTATGTCTCTTTCTTCCCTTATCTGTCTTCTTTCTTTCCCCCCTACTACATCCCCCTACTACAGGTTGAGAGGCAAAAATATCACAATTATACTGCAAACCACAACACAACGTAGACACGCCCACTTAACGTCTTTTTTAAAGACGGATGATGAAGAGGTGTACTCCTTTAATCATCGGGCGAACGCAAGCAAGCATATCTGATTCTCTGGGTGTTAATTCCTTCACTTGTGCTCTGGTTACAAGCCTATAATGTTCTCACTTGTCTTAACCATCTTCTGGGAGTTAATGCAGTCCAACTGCCCAGAGCATCTGCTCTCTTCAAACTTTCCCCAGCAAAATACCCTAAATGTTCTCCCTGTATCTCTAATGTCACATTCTTCACCCTGAAACCTAGCTCTTTCATTAGCTAGTGGAATGGTCATCCAATTAAATGCTCAAATTTGACCCAAGTTTATGAATAATTTGTTGACCCCTTACCTACACGTTCCAGAATGTCTATCTATTTTTAAACTTAGCCGAACCTCTTTGTGGCTTTCACATAGATGTGATTAATTTCTCAACACCGCAAGGTGCAATCCAGGGTACAGTGGCATTGGCTGCTAGTTCCTACTTTGAGTTTGGTGAACATCTGGTTTCTCATTCTGCTATGGCCAGTGTGTACGCGAAGTACGATGACTTGATCTCTCCTTGATAGTTGGAAATATCTATCCCTCTCATTATACTTTGGGTATTCTTGTTTCAATTTTCACAATACTAGCCTTTGTTGATGCATTTGGCTTCATCATAACCGACAAAATGGTTTGCTTGTGGTAATCTCCCTCCCGCCTTAGCTAGTTTGTCTGCATATTCGTTCCCGTGTATATTACAGTGTGATAGTATCCACTGGATGACCACCCTTTTGAAGTTGTTGCACAGTTGATCTAGGGTTGTTCACAGCTCATCTAGCTCGCTGTTCCTTGGGGTTTTTAGTGCTGTTTATGACTGACAGTGTATTGGTCAGTATTACCAATTTCTTGTGCATGTTGCAATGGATCAAGCTACACAACTAGTGAAGGCCAGATAATTAGACATTCCCCCTCTGTGACGCAAAATTGCATAAGCAGTAAGATAAAAGAAAGAAACTGAGAAAATTAACATTTTAATTCTAAACACATGAAAAGTAAAGCAACATCCAATAACACCTCATTTATGGTGGACTACCCACATTTTTGGGTAAGAAAGTATTAATAAATTAAACTGTAAGCTAATGAAATATACAAGGTGTTTAAATGATAAGGATTTGGTTTATTAATAGCGTATACCCTTCTGTATGAAACACAACACCCAATATAAAGAAGTGACAGTCAAACAGCAAAACTGTTGAGAAATGATACTAACATTCAATTTAGAAGATATACACATTTACACCCAATTGGAGAAATACAAACTTCAATATAAAGATTATAGTTACAGTTGTAGTTAGTCGAAGGACCCAGTATTACTGCAAGTGAATTAAAATCCATAATTGTTCAACTGCCCATGCCAGTAGAATCATCCGAATTACCATCTCATCTCATTGAAGGATCCAAACAAAAAAAGGCAGCTGCAGTCTCCATCATAACAGCTACAGCACACGCTATAAGACATTGGGCCAAAAAGCACGAAAAGTTAACACAGCTGAATTGTCCTTCATCATACAATATCATCATTCGTCGTAAGCAATTGGAATATCGAAACATGATCTGGATGAAAAACACAACTCATGGTGTGCACAGAGAACTAAACTCAGCAGATCCAGCAGCAAGCCGGACTTGTAATATAAGGAACATTTTTCAGACTAAGCCTCAATGATTCCTGTCGCATATCCACCATATTGACCGGAAGTCCTCAATATAAAGAACATACACTAAAATACTAAATATTGAGAAGAGATCTTATAACATTCAAAACAAAAAACATAAGTCTGATAATGTACCTGCTCCAACAGCTCATAGTCCAGCTTGAACAACCACAGCTTCAGCCTGGCCTCCAGCTCAAATACTGACGACAGTGTTAAGAGGAACTGCTCTGCTGTACCCAATGGTGTATCAGGATTAGCCATCTGCGCTTCCAGGATTTTAGCCTTCTCCTCCTCTGTGGGTATCATTGTTATCAGGATTTTCTGAAACATAAAAAGAGATGATAAAGGTATCTTCTTGACCATAAGAGGTCTTGAGATGATAATCATGTTTATTAGAATGTGATATGTTAGTTGGAGTACAGACAATTATGTATCTCATAAATCCTAGACCCTAATGTTGTCTTTCTAAAAGAGGAAAAACAAAAAAGAAGCTTATTACCATCAAAGAGTAGGATCATGTTGTGTGGAGCCAGTCTGGACACGTGGAAGTGAATCCTCAACAATCAGACAGCAAGCAAGACAAATGTTGGACCACAGAAATGTGGTTTTACAGAAGGATGTTGAGAACACCATAGACACTAAAAATAGTAATGAGGATGTTTTCAGAGAGGCTGTAGGAAGCTTACTATCAACATCAGGAGAAGACAACATTCTTTAGCCATGGGAATGGAACAAATGGAATATTTTATGACAATTAGAGCAATTGAGGGAATAAGAGATGAATAAATAAGAATTCAGAACAATTGTAAGAGGTCACTTATATAATATATTCTTCTTCCCTAGGTCACAGGTCAACAAAGCAATTAGTGGCTGTTACGCTTTGTGGGGAATAAAGTTTCCCATTAAGTGTAGTCTATAGCTATTCTTCATAGGGTGCCCAGGGTCTGGCTCATGCAATCCATCTCAGATTCTAGGGAACTGGGTGGCCCTGAGGTAAGACATCATCCTCTGGACAAAAAGATCCTGAGTTTGAAACCCACCATAGTGAGTTTGAATCCCACCATAGTGAGTTTGAATCCCACCATAGTGGTTGCAATTTTTCTCCTCAAATCTGTGGTTTCTTCATGGCTTTACCCTCCCCTGGTCTCTGGATAATGAGATCTGTCTAGCTCACTCAGATAACAG
This sequence comes from Megaustenia siamemsis, assembly GCA_032433765.1. NCBI lineage: Eukaryota > Metazoa > Mollusca > Gastropoda > Stylommatophora > Ariophantidae > Megaustenia > Megaustenia siamemsis. The sequence continues at coordinate 55,448,697 of JAVIAB010000106.1, forward strand.
CAATGAACATGAGCTCCCATGTGCACATTTTAGAACCTTTGGCAGCTAAAAGTAGAAAAGGAAAGGCCAAAAATGGCTGCTGCATGGCCAAAGACTGTTAACTTGGAGATCTTCCCAAGCCGAAGCTGGATGTTCTAGGTTGATATTTCTGCTTACCATGAACTAGCGACTCAGTGCATTCATGCTTAGTGAAAGAAATCTCTGATTGCACTGTTCTTCATTAAGAGTCAGTCTCTCTTTCACTTTCCCATGGAGTTCCCTGCATGACAATTGTGCTTCTCTCTGTATCTGAACTGAAATTGTAAAACTACTCAGGAAGAAAATCACTTTCACAATTTTAAAAGAAATACGATAGGACTACGCCAAGTTTGATCTACACATAACAATTTAACATCAATCCCCCTGCGCCACTTCTCAATAACATGATGCAAGGAGTCACTGGAGCAAGGGATATTGAGTGACATCATGTCTCTATGCATTGCTGGTACATTTCTGACATTCTACAATTTATCCATCTCTTGATACTGCTTTCCTATCTATAGTGCCTTTTCTTTTCTTTCCTGCTAGCTTTCATAGCTTGCCCTATCAGATGGACTTCATTACAGTATCATGCTTTTCCACACACCTTATTCCTCAAAAAATTTCCTAATCTTTAATAAGTAATAGGAAACTCTTTATACAGAGCTTCACAGCAGGAGGCAATCTGATTATCAGAAGAGGTCCACTTGTTGAGCAAGTGTTTCGGCCCTTTAGATTCTTGACACTCTAACGGAGGGTCATGACTCCCAGGTGTTGACCTCCTGCTGCATTGAACTCTAAAGCTTACAATATTCAGTACAAAATAACTACACTTACTCTTTGCAACACTTCTGGTTGAATCTATGGTCTCTACCTGGTCATTTACTTATGTGTCTTAGCTTAACCTATGATGCATCTTTATGGTGGCAGCAGTCTAAAATGGCTTGTAATTGCCACATCCTTTTATAAAGACTCGCTTTGGTATGGTATAATTCTGCGGGAAGGAGTGAATCGGAAACTGATAATAGGTGATAAAGATAGGTCAGGCTGAGAACTTCAGGAATATAGTGAAACCAAGATGCTGAACCCACAGCTGCAACTTGCATCAGGATCAGTCAATCTGACCTGATCTTACTCCAAACCAGGAAACAGATTGGATGCAAGGCAACAAAATACAGCACAGCATGTTTTTGTCAAAGACTTTATTGTTTTCCCTTTTAATATTTTTGGCAGGAAGATAAAAAAACATATCACCTTGCAGTCAAATATGACATAATGCAACTATGTGAAACACAAAAATCTAACCTCAATTCCTTCTTTGTTCATGATAGAGTTATCCATTTGAGTATTGCTGCCTTAATAGTTCTTGGTGGGGGCAGCACTGTCAAGCCAATGTTAATTGCATTTGACCTCTTTGGATCTAGAACTGTAATTTCCTTCTTGCCACTTGCATCTTGCTTCTGAATGATACATTGAATTTAAAAACAAAATTATGGGATGCACGATGCTCATATAGTTACATCTTGAGACGTAAATACGTGAAGATTCCCAAATAAAATAAAACTATGAGTATATTTAGTATTACGTAAACTCACATTAATACATTCTTTGTGATTTCACTGACAAATAAGCTTTAAGTACAATCAAAATGGGTTGCAATCACAGGAATATAAGCAAATTCAAACCATGACGCAAACAAAACATTTCCAGGATAATGACTTCAAGGTAAATCAGAGTATGTTTTGCATGCAGAATTCAACCAAAATTATTTAAAAAAAAAAAAAGCAAATTAATCAGATTATTAGCCTCAATGTTTAATTGAATGAAATAATTGTTATCACTTTATTAACTTTTACCTCTGGTTAGCCATTGCTCAGATCTTTTTATTTTAGAATTTTGTGTTTGAATCATTATGTTAGGATAATAAAATAATTACAGAGCTAACGAGATACACACACAGTTATTAAAAGGTAACTGGTCAGAAAAAGGGAAGAACGGATAAATACTGTCCGCATCTCATCATGTTGATGCCTAAAAGGTCCCAAGGGAGTTGAAGGATTAGGACGGCTTATACTAAAGAGCAGGGAGCTGCGATAGCTCAGTAGTTAGTGAATTGGACTACAAAGGACAAGGGGTAGGGTTCAATCACAACCGACGGCTCCCGGGTTCACCCAGCCTTAAATGGGCACCAGATTTTTTTCTGGGAAAGTAAAGTGGCACGGACATAATACCGACCACATTACCCCAAAAATCATGTGCTGAAGGTCTGTAAAATTTATGGTCACCAACACCATATTCCCTATACTCCACTTGGTGTGACGGGGGCTGTTTACTTTTTTTTTTTTTATACTAAAGAGCAATGATTATGTTTAATATAAAATGGCTTTTAATCTATGTAAGCATGAAATCTTTATTAATGTATTGCTATCCATGCAAGAACTAATATCCAAATTAATTTTTATTTCATCCCAAGAAGCTTCACAATTATATTCAAGGATTACTCGTATTAAAGATTATTTTGCTAAACAATTATTATAATTCCTTATTTAATTACTATTAATAACAAATACAACATTTCTTCAACTCTAAAATAAATGCTTATCTGTATAAATAACTTTAAGCTACTTTTAGTTTTCTATATTGTTCTATTAAATGGTGCTATATTCTTTATTAATGTGTTTTTTTTATTTTATTATAACATGAAAACAACATCTTGTATCATCAGAGAGCTTTGGTTTCTTAGTTATCTTTAGCATCATACAGCATTATTAGTTGTCTCAATTATTTGAAGGTTTTTTTTCTTTGTTTGCTTTGATAATACTGTGGAATAAAGTTTTAAATAGAATTACAATTGCTATGCATTACCAACCCCAAAATACAATGAATTTAATACAGAAAACATGCCTTGGTAAATGTTCTAAATACAGATTCTCCATCCATACATGCACATATGTTTTATGTTTTTAATTTTTTAAGACTTTCTGAAGAAAGTGAGACCAAGAAGGTAGAAAAAATTTATATATATATATATATATATATATATATATATATATATATGCATGTATGTGTGTGTGTGTGTGTGTGTGTGTGTGTGTGTGTGTGTAAAGGAGAAGGAGAGAGAAAGAGAGAGAGAAAGTGAGAGGAGTTTAACATGTCCAGATTCTATGAAACTGTTTTTGAAACAGATTAACTGATATAAACACTGAAGAATTAGCTCATAAATAAAGAAATTGAAAAAAAAAGTTTCAGAAAAAGAGAACATTTTTCAGTTGCTTAAAAACTGTTATATTTCAGAGATACTAGTTCTACTACACTACACAAAATACTTGTTTTTTTTTTTTTTTGACATGTGAATGGGAAAATTTAATACTAAAATACACAAATTCGTCTGAGCTAATATGTCTACATTCAATGGTAATCATATTTTTTCCGTCGATGAGTAATTGATATTTCAAGCCGGGCCTCGCTGCTGAGACCAGGGGTGGTTTCCGCAGAGAGAAATCATAAATAAAAATCCTGGTTACCGGATTTGATTTATATAAACAAGGATACAGACAAGGCCTATATCAGAGCTAAGAAGCCTTTGTTGTGGACTTGCAGGCAATGCAGAGACCACAAACTTTAACAAATAAAATTATACAAAATTTACCTAAACTGCTAAATTCTTTGTTTTGTGGAAATTTAACTTTGAGTTTTTAGTTTTTCCTAATTAAATTGTTTTTACAGCTTGGATATTGTCCACTCTATCGTGTGAAACTTTTTTTACCTCTACTTTTATTGTCAGTTTTGTGATTTCGTATTTTATCTTACACTGCTCATATTGACTACAAGTTTAATTGAAAGTTTGTTTCTTTACTATCTTATTTTATAAATGAACTCTTTTTTATTTTATTTAATTTAGATGCGTGTGAAGTTTGATATTTTTATTCATATGTTTATGATATTTTTATTCATATGTTTATGTGATTAATATGTAGAGATATGTGTGACACATTTAAATGTTTCACTTCTCAAATGTTATGATAAAACACAAGACAATTTCAAGCACTGAAATATTGAAACAATCATGTGGACTTGATAAGAAATAGAACATTTCTGGAATGGTTATATGATTGGCTCACAGTATTAATTTTCTTTTACATTCAAGACTTATGTAAGTTTGTTAAAATTGTTTGATTTCTATTTTTATTCAGTTATAATTAAAATTGATTTGAATTTTGAATTCTACTTCCTATACTCCATATTTGACAAGAATATTGAATTAAACTTTCTATACTCCATATTTGACAAGAATATTGAATTAAACTTTCTATACTCCATATTTGACAAGAATATTGAATTAAACTTTCTATACTCCATATTTGACAAGAATATTGAATTCTGTTTCCATATTTGAGATCAAACAATAAGTTACTCTTTCTAAGCACTTCCATGTTCAGATAAAATAACAAATTGGTCTTTCCAAGCACTTCCATATTTGGATCAAATGAAATAAATTGGTCATTGCTAGGGATCCATATTTGAGATCAAACAGAAAACTGGTCTTTCTCAGCACATCCATAATGAGACCAAATATTAAGCTGGTCTCTCTTAGCACTTTCATATTTGAGAGCAAATCGTAGAACTTTGTTAACTATAACTAACATTTTCATTCTCTTATAAAATAATAATATTTTGTTTATCATCATGTGCCATACCGGTTGGCGTAGGTGATCATGTCCTTCCACAATCTTCTATCTACAGTGCATCATATCAGTTCTGTTGTTGACTGTTTTCCATGCCATGACACCAAGCTATCCAGTATCTTCTCTCTCTGTCGTCCGCGTTCTCTCTTTCCTTTTATTTTGCCAGTTGTAACCAGGTATTCCAACTTTCCTCTTCTCATGATGTGCCCGAAAAATGTTGATTGCTTCTTTCTGATGTTTTTTAAGAGCTCCCTTTTTGTGTTGGCCTCTTTGAGAACTTCCTCATTGGTCTTTTTAGCTGTCCAGGGAACTTTCAACCTTCTTCTGAGAAATCCCATCTCTGTGGCCTCTAATTGTCTTTTCATTTGTTTGTCTACTGTCCATGATTCGCTTCCATAGGTCAGAATTGGTTCTATATAGCACCGATGAACTCTCTTTCTCATTTTTATTGACATAGATTTGTTGCATAAGATATTTTTAACCTTCTGTTAAAAGCAGTTTTTAGTTTATATATATATATATATATAAACTAAATATATGTGATATATGTTTATACATATCCAAAATGTTTAAAGTTAAATAATCAGCATCACAAAAATTCATAAATCTGTAATATAAACAAAACTGCTGCTATTAAAACATTTACAGATGACTTCTAAAGTAGACCATGGATAAAGTATTCAAATTGCTGAACAATATAATATCTCTCATCATTTTAGATTACAATTGTTAAACATACATTTTTATTACAATGAAAAGTAGTGAAACTTAAACAAAATAACTAGAGATAAGCAAAAAGTTAAAAAAAAAAATAAATAACAGAAATATATGAAGCAATTTGAATATAATCTTCCTGACTAATACCCCAAAAAATTATTAAAAACAGCCTATACTACACCGGACTATAACCAAAGAAATATAATTTTAAATAATGATAAACAGTAAGTGTGTTGAACAATTTGTACATCCATTTAACATTTTTCTTTGATGCAACATTTTAGTGAAAAGTAAATCCTAGATTAAAACAATTCACCATGATGTTTAACTCAATCAATCAAAGCCCTTTAGGCCCCTTACTGGAGCATAGGCCATGGACAATGTCTCTCAATCTATTCCTATTCTTGGACATTTTCTCTACTTCTCTCCAGTCTAGTCCACAGACAGTGGTCTCTCGATCCATTCCTATTCTTGAACATTTTCTCTACTTCTCTCCAGTCTAGTCCACAGACAGTGTCTCTCAAATCATCCCTATTCTTGGACATTTTCTCTACTTCTCTCCAGTCTAGTCCACAGACAGTGGTCTCTCAATCCATCCTTATTCTTGGACATTTTCTCTATTTCTCTCCAGTCTAGTCCACAGACAGTGTCTCTCAATTCATCCCTATTCTTGGACATTTTCTCTACTTCTCTCCAGTCTAGTCCACAGACAGTGTCTCTCAATTCATCCCTATTCTTGGACATTTTCTCTACTTCTCTCCAGTCTAGTCCACAGACAGTGTCTCTCAATCCATCCCTATTCTTGGACATTTTCTCTACTTCTCTCCAGTCTAGTCCACAGACAGTGTCTCTCAATCCATCCCTATTCTTGGACATTTTCTCTACTTCTCTCCAGTCTAGTCCACAGACAGTGGTCTCTCAATCCATCCCTATTCTTGGACATTTTCTCTACTTCTCTCCAGTCTAGTCCACAGACAGTGTCTCTCAATCCATCCCTATTCTTGGACATTTTCTCTACTTCTCTCCAGTCTAGTCCACAGACAGTGTCTCTCAATTCATCCCTATTCTTGGACATTTTCTCTACTTCTCTCCAGTCTAGGTCAGAGTTCTTGAGGTTAGATGTAAAATTAGTGACCTCAAACTAAAGTTTTGGTAGTTTTACTTAATATGTCCTCAAATAAAATTTAAAATAATGAATATAGATAAATAAATGAAGAGTTTTATAGGGAAATTCTAATTAAATCATACAAATTGTCTAACACACTTAATGTTTGTTCTGAATATAGGGGATATTAATAAAACGCAGTTGAACTTTTGATCGTTTTCCTCCAAATATAAGCAGTACAATGTAGAGGTTCACAGAATGATATAAAAGTAAGAGGCAGTGAACGTCAACCCAATTTAATGTTAGTTAAAATAAATGTAATAAGCAGCATGAGAATGAGTCAAAGGACAACTTTAAATTTTGCCATTCAATGAGGTAAAGAAACAATGGATACATGTGGCTGTGAACACAATAAACTATTCATAATGGGAAGGTGATACATTGATCTATGACCACGGAAGTGCGATCATCAATGGCTTGAAGATATGCCTATTTTATTGGGAATTTGTAAATTAGGTAGCTACCAATAATATTAGTGAGGTTTTCCTAGCTGAACAATCTGGCATGTTTAGAATTGATGTGAGTAAATTTAGCAAAAATTCTGTAAATTAATGAGAAGTAAATAATGCCAAGTCCAGAAAGATTGTATGTACTGGTGTTTGATTTGTGGAACAATTGTTTCTGTTGTTTGTTTATTACTTTCTATATTTGTAAACAGTCTCATTGATGATATATAGCTTGTCCCTGTAGCACTGCAGCTTCAGTCATATTTTCTATGTTTCTAATCATCATCATCATCATCACCAAGTACTATGGCTGCTGACATAGGTGATCATGTCTCTCCACAACTGTTGATCTCGACAGTTATTTATCATTTCTGTTGTCATGTCATTCTCTTAAGCTGTCTGGTAACTTTTCTCTTTGCTTCCCTCTATCTCTTCGTCCATCAATTGTCCCAGTTGTCACAATATATCCCAGCTGTTCCCTTCTCATTACATGGCCAAAAAATGATGATTGTTTCTTCCTAATTTTTAAATTAGCTCTTTTTTTGCTTTAGCCTCTTTCAGAACGTTTTCATTACTTTTCTTAGCTGTACATGGTATTCTCAACATTCTTCTAAAAACCACATTTCTACAGCCTCCAGTGATTTTCTTGTCTGTTGTCCTATTGTCCATGATTCACATCCATATGCTAAGACTGGATCTACATAACATTTAAAAACTCTTTTTCTTGCTTCTATTGTCAAAAATGGATTGTACAGTATCTTTCTCATTTTTATGAATGCTGCTTTTGCTTGAGCCATTGTGCATCTCACCTTTGTTGTACATCCACCATCTGACGTTAGTATTGTTCCCAGATATTTAAATTCAATTATCTGTTCTAATATTGTTCCACTTGCCTTTATTGTGCATTATGTTTCAAATCATTAATGGCTTTTTGTGCCCTGAATTCTAACATAATTGGGTCTCATGCACTTTTAATGATGTTATTTGACTCACTCTATACTCTTGGATATATTAAATAATAAGTGAGACAAGAAAAAAAACAGACAGTACAGTATCTACTTACGACCAAAGAAGATGCACAAGTTAAGATGGTGAGAAGAGAAAGATAAATTTGTTTTATGTGTGATTTCAGATATGGGACAACAAGTTTTAAAATTCAAAAAAGTGGTTAAAATGTGAGTTTCAATGTGGTAAATGTACCATGGGGATTACTGGCTGGGCCATGTATCTTCTGTGCAGACCTTCAGACATCAGTCTTAATAAGTTCAAAGAAAGCATTGGTCAGAATCAGGCTGATGACATGTGTCATTTATAAATATATGAATACATACACATGACAAATTTAGTGAAATATTTTCAACAAAAAAAAAGAAAGAATGAGGGATTAAATAAATACACAACACAGATTAAAGAAAAATACTTACACAAAAGAAAAAAAAAAGATTAATGGATGAAATCTGTACATTGATTGAAAGATTGAAGTAAAATAAGATATTTACACAACAAAGATCAAGGCAAGAAAGATTTACAGAAGAAAATATTAATAGTAAATTAAAAAAAAAAGACTGCTGAAATTCATTTTAAAATAAATAAAGATTGCAGGATGAACAGTTTGCACAATGATTGGTGGAATATTCAAACATCAAAGATTAAGGGATACATACTAGACAGTCTACTAAATGGGCAAACATTCACAAACCAAATTATTGAGTAATAGTACATATTTACAATAGATGTCAAGTGATTTTCAAAACAATTTCAGAATAATTTCAAATTCTGAATGGGGAAAATTGTTTAGCTTATCATTTATGGTAGAAATAAGTAACTTTCAAGGCAATTTTCAATTTGGGAATGGGGTTAACTTCATAGCAAACATTCAATTAAAATCTGGAACAATTTTTGTAAATTTCAGTTACACAAGAACTGGTTTATATTTCACAGCAAACTTTAATTAAGGAATGTGATTAAATATGATAAATCTCAGTTAAAGAAGGTATTAACACCACAGCAAAAACGGGTAAGGTATGGGATTCAATTTCAAGGCAAAACTCAAACAATGGGAGACACCTTACAGCAAATCTTCATTTCATGGATATTAGTTTAATTTTAAGACTTCAACTGTATTTAAGAATAACTATCATGGCAAATTTATTCAAAGAGAGGAAGTGACAAGAACCAAGTCAACATTTTACAAAGTTTCGCAAGGAAAACAACAAAATATTTCTATTAACATCTATCACAGCAATTTTTCAATGTATTAAACATCGGTTTCCGGTTGTTTCCAAAATGGAGGAATTATTTTTCTCCGGCTTGGTATAGAACCGTTGATCAGAGGTTTAACAAGCCGCTATCGTAAAAACGATGTTGTTAATGAACGTAGACCTGATACAGAATGTGTAAATTAGCAGTAGATAGTAGTGATAGTTTTTTCGGCCCTAAAACAACAACAAAATAGGATTCTGGAATGTGCGAACAATGGCCGCTCCGACGAAACATGCACAGGTCGCGAGCGAGATGGACAGATACGATCTAGATATTTTAGGATTAAGCGAAATGCGCTGGCCTGGAACAGGTAGGAGATCTATTGATAATAAAATAGTAGTTTTTTCTGGAAGGGAAGATGGAAAACACCGTGAAGGAGTAGGCATAATGATGACAGACAAAGCTGCAAGAAGTTTATTAGAATGGGAACCGATAAATAGCCGTCTGATACGAACACGATACAAAACAAAACATGGAAGACTTTCAATTATTCAATGTTATGCGCCTACTAACGAAGCTGATGATGAAGTTAAGGATGATTTTTTTATAACCAACTGCAACAACTTATAAACAAAATACCAAAACACGATCTTTTAATTGTAATGGGAGACTTCAACGCCAAAGTAGGACAAGATAACGCAGGAGTGGAACATGTGATGGGGAGAGAAGGCTGTAATACAACAAGTCAGAATGGAGAAAGATTGATAGAATTATGTTTAATAGAAAATAGTGGAACACCAATTCTAGACAAATCTGGATTAATGCTAACAACAAGCGCAGACATAAAAGCCCGTTGGGCGGAACACTTCAAAGAAATTCTTAACCGTCCACTACCTCACAGTTTAATAGATTTTGAAGCTGAAACACCAGCAGCAGAATTAGATGTAAATTTAGATGACTTCACCTTGAGTGAAATAGAAACCACCTTAAAGCTAATGACCAATAACAAGGCTGCTGGAGAGGATAAGTTAACAGCTGAGATCCTCAAGGCAATTGATAGCCATAATTTAATACATCTCCAAAAAATGTTCAACATCATTTGGAAAACAGAGAAGACGCCTCATAAATGGAAAAAAGGAATCATTGTTAAGATCCCAAAAAAGGGCAATCTTAGAGATTGTAACAATTGGAGAGGCGTGACACTTTTGTCAGTTGCCTCAAAATTATTCTGTAAAATCATCCTAAATAGAATAAAGGATTCAATAGATACAGTAATGCGTGAAGAACAGGCTGGGTTTAGAAAAGGGAGAAGCTGTCTTGACCACATTTTCACTCTACGACTTATATTGGAGGAACACATTGAAAAGCAAAAACCTTTTGTACTTAACTTCATCGACTTCAAAAAAGCATTTGATAGTATTCATAGAGATTCTTTGTGGAAAATTCTGAAGCAATATGGCTTACCATCAAAAATCATAAATATTATCAAAGACATGTATGATGGTTACACATGTGCAGTTCGAACAGAGGAAGGACTGAGCGAATGTTTCCCAATAGAAACTGGGGTTAAACAAGGATGTATTTTATCGCCCTTGTTATTTGGAATTGTTATGGACTTCATAATGAAGAAATGCTGCACTGGTAATAAAGGCATCGAATGGATACAAGGAGACCATTTGGAGGACCTGGACTTTGCTGATGACATAGTTCTCATCAGCAATCAGATAAAAACGATGCAGGAAAACACAAATGAACTATCATCAATAGCCAGCAAAATTGGGCTTGAGGTCAATCATGAAAAGACTAAAGTCATGAAAAGTTTAATTCCAACAAGTGACAAAATATACATGGAAAACAAACCAGTAGAAGAGATCGATCACTTCATCTATCTTGGAAGTCACATTGATCGAGAAGGGGATACGAGCAAAGAAATTAGAATCAGACTGGCTAAAGCAGCAATGTCTTTCAGAAGCCTTGAAAAGTTGTGGAAATCAAAACTCATTAGCACAAACACAAAACTTAGGCTATTCAAATCAAATGTACTATCAACCCTTACGTATGCGTGTGAAAGCTGGAAAACAACAAGAGATATAGAAACAAAGTTGAACGCATTCGAAAATAAATGCCTAAGGAAAATACTTGGTATAGAATGGAACGAATTCAAAACAAACGAGGAAATTAGAGAAATCGCCAATCAACCACTAATATCTTCAGTAATAAAGAAAAGACGATGGTCATACGTTGGACATGTGATGAGAAGAGATAATAATCGAATAGCAAAGCAAGCCCTCATATGGGAAACAACAGGTAAAAGAAAAAGAGGAAGACCCAGGGAGACACTGAGAAGAACATTGATGAGAGAGGCAAGAGCAGCAGGAATCGGCTCCCTCAATGAGATAGAACTGCTTGCACAGAACAGAGACAGATGGCGAGATTTGATAAAATATCTTTAAAAGAAAACTGCTAGAACAAAAATTCATATAGGAGAAGGTGTATCTTGGTCTACGCCCTATGGGCCGGTTACGGCTCGAAAGGTCAATAGATAGATAGATAGATAGATAGATTAAACTCTTATTTAAAACCATGTTTACAGCCAAGATGCTAGCTATCAAAGACTAATCTCAAAGAAAGTGCGCTCTTACTACCACCTCTATTTCTCTTAATAGAGCTCATAATTCTTTTACATTAAAATTTCTTCAGCAATTATATTGATTACAATGAACTTTATAGTATAACAATGAATTGCGATTGTAATAATTTTACAACAAATAGTTTTCAGCAATTATAATAATAAATATAAAACCTAACAAGATGCATCATCATTTCAGAATATTCTTTTATACCAGCTGAAACATCATAATTTGTCTTGTCTTTCTATTAGTTTTGCTGCTTAATACTATTTTGTGTTTATTTTACATATTTTTCTGCAGATTTACTCATGGCCCTGTATAGTATTTAATATATTTTGTATCTGTGCTTATCTCCATTGGTATATTATTTTACTTTTGAGAAAGCAAACTGAAGGTAATTGAGGAAAATGCGCTTGAAGAGATCAGATGAGACAATCATAGAAATAAAGTTATAAAAATGAGATTGGGCAATCACTTCTAAACTCTAAACTACTTAAAGAGACAACAAATGTCGTGCAGACTTTGGAAAAGAGAAAAAAAATGCAGAAAAGGTAATTTTTCATAGCTTTAGTGTTAACCTATGTCTACATGTGTTTAGTGCACTTGCCTGCTGACCTGAAAGTTCATGAAAATTCAGGGTTCAAATTCTTGTTGAGGCCAAATTTTGTTTCTAACTTAAAAGAACTCTTAAGGTCCACCCAGTTTCTTTAAATAGGTACCAGAGTTATTCTATCCATCTATTATATCTCTATGGGAAACATCAGGATACAGGAAAAAAGGAAGACCTAGAGAGACACATGAGTAAAAAACACATACCAGAAGCTGCTAGAAGAAGGAATTGAGCAATACAGAAGAGAAAATCCTGATGAAAAAGTAGCAACCAAATGGCAATGCATAAAGAAAAGCATACAAGAAACCTGCGACACCTTAACCAAAAGAGAAAAGAACAAAAAACAAAAATGGATAACTAACACAATCTTAGAAAAAAATGGAAGAAAGGAGACAAGCGAAGAACACTGCCCAATACAATAAAATAGATAATGAAATAAGCAAAATGTGCAAAAAGGCAAAAGAAGACTGGCTCAGCCAAAAATGTATAGAAATAGAAACTATGGAAAGCAAACAAGACTTAAGAGGAATGCACACAGAAATAAAGAGAATGACTAATACAAATAAAAAAGCCACAGAAGGTGGATGCATTGCAGACAAAAAAGGAGAAATGCTAACAGACAATAAAGATATTATAGATAGATGGCAGGAATATATAACCAAACTATTTCATGATCAAAGGGACAAGAAACCAGTTATAAAATGTACATCAGGCTATACAATCTTAAAATCTGAGGTGGAAAAAGCTATAAAACAATGAAAAAGATAAAAGCAGCAGGACCTGACAGCATACAGATAGAGATGATACAAGCACTACAAGATGGTGGCATTGAAGTGATTACAGACATGTGCAACGACATATACACACAGGATACATACCAAATGAACTAAAAACATCAACTTTCATTGCATTGCCTAAAAAGAATGGTGCAGTTGAATGCAGTGACTTTAGAACAATAAGCCTAATGAGCCATGTTACAAAAATCTTGCTAAAAGTTATACAAGGAAGGATTCAGAATAAAATCAATACTGAATTAGATGAGCAGCAATTTGGATTTAGGAAAAATAGCGGGACAAAAAAGAAGCCATATTCTGCATGAGAACATTAATAGAAAAGTACACAGAAGTAAACAAATATGCCTGCTTCATAGACTACACCAAAGCTTTTGATAGAGTACACCACAAACGACTTATAGAATGCCTAAATGAGATACATCTAGATGACATGGACATACGACTAATATGTAATCTATACTGGGAGCAAACAGCAATAATAAAATATAACAAAGAGAACTCTACACCCATTGATATAAAAAGAGGAGTAAGACAGGGATGCATCCTATCACCAAGCTTGTTCAATCTATACACTGAGCAAATCTTTAAAAACATCATAGAGATGCCAGGCCTACAAATTAATGGAAAGATAATCAATAACCTAAGATGTGCTGATGATACTGTACTACTAGCAGAAAATCCTAAAGATCTACAACAATTACTTAATGAAATAAACATGATAAGCAAAAAAATATGGACTAGATAGGAATATCAAAAAGACTACAACTATGATCATAAACAAAGGAAATACTCAAAACCCACAAATGGATATCAAAATTGAAGGAATAGACCTGGAGACAGTTCAGAACTACAACTACCTTGGACATACTATAACCAGTGATGGAAAATGTACAACTGAAATAAACAAAAGAATAGGAATGGCAAAAATTATTTTAATGCCATGAAGAACATACTAACATCAAAACAAATAACACAGGGCTAAATCTAAGAATAGCAAAACGTTACATCTTCTCAATATTCCTATACGGTGCAGAAACATGGACATTAGACAAGAAAATAGAACAGAGAATTGAAGCCTTTGAAATGTGGATATATAGAAGAATAGGTAGAATTGGATGGAAGGAAAAGAAAACAAATGATAAAGTCTTAAAACAACTAAAAATGAAAAAAGAACTACTAAACACAATTCAAACAAGACAAATGCGATTTTTGGGCCATATTAAAAGACACAACAGCCTACTAAAAGTAATCCTGGAGGGGAAAATACAAGGTAAAAGAGGCAGAGGCAGACCAAGACTAACATGGACGAGTAACATCAAAAGATGGACAAATCAGCCTATGACAACCTGCACCATCAAAGCAAGAGACAGAACAGAATGGCGCTCCATGGTAGCTAACCTTTGTTGCGGAGACGGCACTCGATGATGAGAGAGACACTAAAAAGAACATAAGAGAAGCAAAGTTGACAGGCAGCACAGACTCATTAGATAAGATCAAACATCTCGCCAAGAATAGAGATGGATGGAGAACAACACTACAAGCCCTGTGTGACATCTAGTGGAGCTGGAAGGATCAAGAGATATTCTCTGGGAAGGAAAGTAAGTGAGGAATGGGAACTTCCACCCCACCTCATGAAGCTATGGTTTAGTACAATGAAGCCACTAACATCTCGTTACCCAGTGGCAGCTGATATGGGATTACCTTTACCTTTATGTCAATCTGTACAGATTTAAAAGGAAAATTATGTTTCCATTGAAAAACTAGTTATGTGAAAAACTATGTTCATATGTAAAATATAAATTAATTTGGAAATTATGCTTGTATGGAAAGATCAGTTATATGGTAAATTTATTAAATACTTTGCATATCAGACTTTTTATTTACCAGACTTTCAATGCACTTTTATTTCACATATTTAATGTCATATAATTGCATCACACCACCATAAAAAAAACCCTGGAAACTCACACAAACTCATCATCCGATATAGCAGACCAAAGGTTTATTCTATGACTTCTCATCACCATGAATTTCATACAAAGACTTACTTTAAATTTGAATTAGTAAGGGTCTATATAGTATATGTTATAAAAGAGCTCTAAATTAAAATGAACTAATAATATAAAGCTAAAATTGCTATCTATCATATCCAATCTAACCACAACAACTGAAAATAGTAAAGATGTAATGTAATAAGCACAAGGAGAGAAGTTAAACCAGAACTGATAGTGTGAACGGATTTCTTATGGGCACATGATAGTGTGGGGCTCTTAAGTGTGTTTCAAAAAGTAAAAATAAAGTTTTTAGGAAATCAACACTCCAGAAATCACAAATACCCTAGACATTGCAAATACCTCAGTCATTTTAAACTCCAGCGCAAGAAGGATACATTTTTATACTAAGTTTTGACACAGCTCAATAGATGGCAGGCATAGGATGCTTAACTCTTTCCATACGGAAGCTTTTTATCGACGCAACGGAAGAGATTTCAGAGACAAAATTTGTCATGGTTTTAAGAAGCAATCTACATATTGATATTTATCTAACATATAACATATTATATATGAATTTTTAGATAATAGAACAATGTATTAGATTTCACCAATATCAAGATGATATAAGACATGTAAAAAGAATATGGTTTGATGGCGTTCACACTAATCAAATTGAGTTGACACACTATGTGGTGAAACGTACGCTGCCGAAATCAGCATGGCGTACAGTGCGGCGAAACGTACGGAAAGAGTTAAAAAGGCAGTACATACAAAATGGTGATGTCTTCAGCTGTTGGCACCATAGAGGAGCAGTAAGCAGTCATCAGATTTTTTTAAAACTCACATAACAATGCAGCAACAGTATAGAGATGCTTACATTAGCATGAGAAGAATGTATGAGTGGGTAGATAGGTTTAGAAATGGATGAACATCAATCTGTGTTGAGCAATGCTTCAGTCTCCCCAGCACAGCTGCTGCTGTTTTTAACACACTGCTGTTAAACATATTTTGTTTCACAAAAATATTTGTGAAAATGCATTTCTTTAGAAGTTGTGGTCTATTATCACAAGGATAGCCCTGCACTGCTAGTCACAAATACTGACAAAATAGTTAATTGTAACATATACAACAATGTAGGTACATATATCATGCATATATACCAAACAATTTCAAATTATTACTATTCATTATATGTGCCATCAAACTACTATTAAAAAATTGTAAAGAAATCAATGAAAGTTAAGTTAAGAATGTCTTACCACATCCTGTAGATAAATGCATTGCACATGCAACATGTGATTTAGTCAGCAACATCAGCCAACTCAGCCAAGTCGTGAATGAAAAGGAGGAAATGATTAATTCCAAACACAGAAAAAATCAATAAATTTGATAAATAATTAAGTTAATGAGACCAACTATAAACAGAGACAGATTGAAGAAGAAATGATTTAGTGTCAATCTGTTAAATAATCTGAAAGTAACAAGCTTTATTGCAAATATAAACACAACAATGTGTAGATTAGATAACTACAATAGACACTGTTTTTAATTCAGAAAGAGCAACATTAATATGTGTATTACAATGTCTAATTATCATGCTATTGTCACAAATAAAAACGGCACTATGTTAGATCTGTGATATTGGAAAATGTAAGATAATTTAGCTGTAAAAATGGGTACTTGACTCGCTTTTCTAGCATCACACTGCTATTTATTGCATCACACTGCTGTTTATTGCAAGTACAATGACTCCAATAGATAACTAATTTTACATTTCCATACTGTTCTTTGCGTAGTTTTGTTTTGTCATCTTCTCACAACTGCTGTTGTTTGGTTTGCAATGCTAGAACACGTATAACTACTACTTCTATCATTCTGTTTCCACCATAACAAAGCTCTTCTGCCATGTCTTTACATGAAGATGTTTTTCACTTCAGCAAGTACTTCACATCTTTTGCCTCATGTCCATGCTCCATCCACTAGAACTCACTCTGATAAGACAAAACTCATTCTATATTCACCATCCACATCTGTTTTGTCATACCTGCTGATCTGACTCCCTGTTGATAGTTCTCAAAACTAATTTTGGTCACCAGCAGACAAAATAATAGCTCTCAGGACTTGGTTGGAAGTTGCCGCCATCACACCTATTGTGAGAATGATCCAGATTGTTAAACTTTTTTTGAAACTCGCTCTGTGACTGTTCACAGCTTACTTTAAAGTAAGGATATGCTTCTTGTAACAGTCAATACATCATTATCTGCTAAGAGATTGTAACTTTATGATATCTCCATTGAGGCTAGGACATCTATCTATTGACCTATTGAGACGCAGCCGGCCCATAGGGCATAGACCCAGATACTCTTTCTCTTATCTAAATTTTTATTCTAGCAGTTTTCAATCCTTGTAAAGATCTTTTATCAAATCTCGCCATTTGTCTCTGTTCTGTGGAAGCAACTCTATCTCATTGGGGGAACCGATTTCTGCTGCTCTTGCCTCTCTGATCAATGTTCTTCTCAGTGTCTCTCTGGGTCGGGATCTTTACCTCTTACCTGTTCTTTCCCACATGAGGCCTTGTTTTGTTAATCGGTTATTATCTCTCCTCATCACACACTAGGACATCAGTAGTAGTCTATTCCTTTAACTTGAAGGGAAACTAAGACAACTGTGATATAAATTCCAGTAAAATATTCCAGTGATATAAATTCCAGTAAAATATTCCAGTGATATAAATTCCAGTAAAATATTCCAGTGATATAAATTCCAGTAAAATATTCCAGTGATATAAATTCCAGTAAAATATTCCAGTGATATAAATTCCAGTAAAATATTCCAGTGATATAAATTCCAGTAAAATATTCCAGTGATGTAAATTCCAGTAAAATATTCCAGTGATATAAATTCCAGTATCCTGTTTATTTATCTGTTATCCAATTTGAAGCCGAAGATGGCACATAGGCCAGAAATTGTATTCTCTCTATGTTCAAGGATCTTTGCTATCACTCACGACTCATATTGTATCTCACCACATGTTCTGGGCCAGCCTCTCAACCTCAGCAAAGTATCTGAAGCCTGCTGTTGTTGCTTCTCCCCTCAATGTTGTTATTAGTGTGTCTCTAGGTTGGCCTCTTTTTCTTATACCCTCTGATTCCCATTTGAGGGCCCATTTTGAGATTCTCTTGTTGTTTCTTCTCATCACATGGCCAAACAAATAACCACCTTGATTACATTTTTGGATGCTTTGTCTTTTTCTTATTGCTGTTAATTGAGTTAATTAAAGAATCATTTTGTTTCTTAAGAGGGATCAACAAGACCACTCATAATAAATGTTCCTCCACTCATTTTGCATTTATAAATTATATATAAAGACCATGATTACAGTGCTCCAATGTTCATCAGCACTTTTATCTCCAAAAAGCACATGGAAATCTCACCACAATGTACACAATGAGAAACAGTGAGATTTCCATAAATGTTTGCCATGATTCATCAAACTACTTCCTGCTCGTTTTTCCCCTATCACCATCTCTCTCTCTCTCTGCACTTTACATAATGGACTACTCTAATATTTATATTTTTCCTAATTTGTATCTTACCTTCATCGTTATATGGTGGGTAAGTATTTCTTTATATTTCTTTTCATCTTTATAGTTTAAATTCTCATGTGAGTTGTTTTGTTCCTTCATCAATCATGCAGGATTTTGCTCATATTTGTATATTTACTCATTAAACCAAAAATATGTTTACTTATTAATTATTTCTTCTAATCTTTTGCAGTGGTGGGGTCTGTTAATATAGAAGATCTAGTATCACACTACCTCTAGAATGGACAAAATCTAATTACTCCAGCAGAGCCTGGAATATCAATAAAGCTCCTCATGTCACCTTCCTGGGTCTATGATTTAACGACTTGATTGATCCTGTGGCTTTAACATAGTGTCATCATCAGTACTATTTTTATTGTCTTTTATTGCAAGCTTCACATCCATTCGAAACGACTTATGTCATGTCATAGGGTTTGAAATCTCGAATTATAACTTATTTACAAAGATTCAAAATACATGAGGCAGACATCAATTTGAGCACTGTTTGTTGTCATTACCAACACAAACTTACAAAAACTTACAAAAACTTACAAATTAACTCCTTTGCATATGTTACACAAAAGAGCATAATCTTATACTGCTGTTGGTGTGTGAGTTATCCCACACTGTTTTAAATCTTACACAAGTAGTACCCAAATTTAGACACACACAAAATTAAGTAACTTTAATGATGAGTCATTATTTAAAAGAAAAACACACTATTCAATAAATGAGATGACTATAGTTCATTTGTAGCAATAAAATACTTTAGTATGCCACAATGATCACAGATGAGCAACAAGACTGAAGCTGAATATAACATTAGCATCACCAAAATTACACAAGACAAGGCACTGCTCTGACATAAATGATTGTGCTATATACTAATAAATATCTGGAGGTTATTAATAGAACTAACTGTAAAGTTAAAGTTATAACTAGTGTTAGGATTCATTCATTTAGATTTAGTACTGATGGAACGACTTTCGTTATGTTTTATTAAATAAGTATAAATGATTGTGACAGACAAGTAAGTGCCCAGTTAGAAGTATTAAAGTGTTCAGACATTTTGTATATGGTCACTTACAGATAACAATGGTTCAAATATTGAAATAAATACTAGAATTATGCATACAGACAACTGCATTAACAAGGTTGAGAAGGATTTTGGTAAGATAAATCATTTAACTTAAAATGCAAGCTTAGTCTTCTGCAAACACTGATAGTATCATTCCTTTACATCTGTGAAATATGAACTGGAAATGAAACTTTACCATAAAATCATAGACACCTCATATATAGACCACATCACAAATGATAAAATTTATAAAGCCATCACCAACCACATAGATCCACACATGAGAGTAACTGTTTTTACACCAGTTTGAAAATAAAAATGTATGCTGCACTGGATATGTCACAAGCGGCCTGACCAAAATGATCTTATAGGGACAGTAAAAGGTAGAAGGCACAATTAAAAAGTGAATGTTTGGTTCTTTGGTTATGGAAGGCCCCGGTATCACTGCAAACGAACTAAAATCCATAATTGCTCAACCGTCCGTGCCAGTGGAGTCATCCGAATTACTAACTCATCTCTCAAACAAAGAAATGAATGTTTCTTCCATGCCATGGTAAGCATTTGTGGAATATGGTGTTAGTGACCATATTTTTCTATGACCATTAGCACATTTTTGGGTGATGTGGTCGTTATCATACTAGGCCGCCTTTACTTCTCAGAAAAAAATCATGAACACTTTGAGGTAGAAAATTTTACTTCCCTTTACACCCAAAGCAGTAAAAAGAGGAATAAAAGAAGAAAAAGAAAGGTAGAAGAAATAAACAAGGAAAATGGATTGATGATATCACAGGCAGGAGGAAGTAGATACATGAACAAATCCAGAAACTGCCTCACACAGGGGATGAATTGTGAACAACTTATCATGTTGATATGCCAAAGGATCCCATGGAAGTAAAGGGATCAGACAACGCAATAATAAAAATTAAAATTTGAATCAATAGCTCTTTGTCAGAAGGATAAATGATACAAAAATGATGTGATTACAGTTGTGTTGGTGCTGGGATTAACACAGAAAACAAGCTATTATGACCTTCTGTCATTAGTGATATTCAAGGGCAAGCAATTCATCTTATCTGTGTAGCCTTCGGAGGTTTGGAGACAAAGCAAGAGATAATTGGATTAGGGATTGTGGAACCAAAGCTACGATCCCTGAGCCAGAGTTGGAGCTGTGAAGTCACATTTGGAGTTAAGGATGGAACCATGTAGTGAAAGAAGGAGCAGTCAAGTCAAAGTTGGAGTCCAGGACAGTTTTGTGAAGTCAAAATTGCAATTTGAACAAAAAATTAATAAAGGAGATGATTTATAGAAAATATAGAAATCCGCCAACAGATTATAAAGGATTCAAGAGTAAAGAAATAAGTAGAAGTGATGGACAGCATAAAATTATGAATCTAAAAGTTGAAGACATGAAAGTTGAGTTAACAGTTTGTCTTATTGACTACATACATGAATCAAAGATTGAAATTATCATGCACAGAAATTATGTAGTGTGACAGTAAGTAGAATTGATGACAAATCTTCAAAATGGCATATAAAATGATAAGAAATATGGTTATTTAAAACTACTGAAAGTAATTAGTTTTAATGTTTAAAAAAAGTAAAATTTAAGTAATCTTTATTATTAGAAAATGAGATGATAGGATGGACTTGCCTTTGCTTTGAGTTCTGTGGTTTTGGTCTCGAACAGGTGCTCCAGCTTTTCTGTGTCTATAGTAACGGGGACTAACATCTTCCAGATAACCTCGCTCTTGATTGCTGGGTTTGCGATGTCACCAGGTAGGGCTCGCCAGTGTAGACGGACTGTTTTCTTATTCTTCTTGAGGTTGGCTCCAGGTGGAGGTGGGAGTGATGAGGTGTTCTGATTAGCAGGAGGAGAACGGACACCTGGAGGCGGTGGTGGAGGTGCAAGACCTCCAGGTGGAGGTGGTGGAGGGAAACCTCCAGGTGGAGGTGGTGGAAGATGAGTTCCAGGTGGAGGTGGTGGAGGTACGCCACCAACAGGAGGTGGAGGTGGAAGACCATCAGGTCCATCAAAGAACATTTTGGGTGGGGATAAAACGTCATCATCATCTTCATCCTTTAAGTCAGTGAAATCCATATCTTTAATTTTTAGCTGCCTCTTCAGTCTTCTCTGGATTCTATCCCACTGAAGGTCACTCTCAGTCTTCTTCTCCGGTTCTGGTACTGGAACAGGGGCTGGAGGTTGTTTAGGACCCAACTGACGGCTCAGATTATCTCTGGCATTTGAGATGATACCACTTGTGTCACCGGCTGGTCTCAGTGCCTCTTTGGAGATTTTCACTTCCTCATTCTTCAGTTTGTTAAGCATGCCTTTCACCTGACCTTCCACTGCCCCAGGTAAGCCATTTTCTGCAGGTTTCCCAGGTGGTGGTTTGACATCTTCATTCTGATGACCTTGCTTGTACACGCGCCACCTCTGATTACTAGTGGTTGGAGTTGAGTCATTTCTTTCATCATTCAGTGCATTATTTCTGGCCTCTAACGATTGCGGGTCAAGCTGTGCCTCAGCAAAACTATGATACCCTGATTCATTGTAGCCGCCACTCATAGGCGGACCCTTGCCTTGAAAATTGCTGCGATCTGAAAGTAGCAAAGAAAGTTTTACTGCAAAAAAAAGCAAAAAGGAAATTATTAAAGAAAAAACACATTTTTACCAAGAGAGATGCTAGCTGGAAAAGTAGAAATTTGCATGGATAGGATTAAGTGTATGGTGTGGCCTTGTGTTATGTGACTGTTACTGTAGTCATGAAGGGTCCCTGGATCACTCTAAAAATGGCTTAGCTATTGCGGTACTAAGCAAGTTATGACAGGCTTAGCAAACCGACAGTGGATAAATTACCACTGCTTAAAGTAAGATGAGATCTAAACAGACAGGTCTTAGATCTGTCAGATAATAAACTCTTTCTTTCTTCACTTTCTCTTGTACCCACTCAGGTGTTGAATATTAACCACACAATAAAAAAAATGTAAAGGACTATAATACAGAATAGTGAAATACAAGGTAGTAACATTAAATACGGTGCAGGGACAAATGAAAAAAAATCTATAATAGCATCATAAAACAAGGGTCTAGACTGCCAGAGGGTGAGAGCTAGAAGTGTTTTTCTCCCTTGACAGCCAAAAAGGTAAGAAAGTGTTTCCCATCCACCATGCTACAGATAAAGGTCATACCACACCTTTCACCCCATATCTTCCAACAAGGTGACTGAAGCACATACAGAGAGTATTATATTATCTGTAATAGAATATGAAAGCAAAAAAACAAAAAGATTACTATAATTAACTGTAAAACAAAAGTACAGATATATATATATATATATATATATATATATATATATATATATATATATATATATATATATATATATATACAGTCGAACCTGTCTAAGGCGACCATTCACGGGACTTTCAAAAACTGGTCCCATAGGACAGGTGGTCCTGCCTCACAGGTTTCACATAATAAATAGAGCGATAAAAAAAATTTTATCCTAAGCACTATGAAAACTAACCTGCAAATCAGCGTAATCCATGAGTAGAACATAGTGCACATGTCGGTCTACAATAGCCACTGGTTGGACACTTTTCATAAAACACGATAGTTAAACACACAAAAATAAAACACACATACACAGATTCCAATACACAAAGTGTATTTATGTCTTCATTTCCCGTTTTCCTGCTATTCCTTCTTTTCATACTTGGTGCATTATTTTCAAAGTCATTCATATATTCGGCTTTTCTCTTTAACGTACGTAAAATATGTGTCTTTCCCACTCCAAACTGTTCTGCCAATAATCGCGAACTTTTTCCTTGCTGATTTTGTCGAATCACTGATATTCGTTCTTCCAGCGTTAATGCTTTTGGTTTTACACTTTTGACACTGGCCATTTCCTATATTGTGTGTAACACTTTTAAAATCCACAAAAATAATTCACTGAGATACTGTACATGTACGTGAATACACTCTAAGCGGGCAATGACTAATTCTTTAGTTAATTCCTGTAATTTATACGGGCCACGCAATGGTCTACTCTGGTCTAGACGGAACCGCGAAGTGATGTCACTTCACGAATCATAGATCTGTGTCTGCCGTGTTTCTCACACCAGTATTGACTGATAAACGTAACACGTCCCACTGTAATCTGGGACTCACTAAATACGGGAAAACTTCGACACCTGTAGACACCTGTGTCGATCGTTTATGGCTCCCAGCGAGACGGAGAAGGACTGGCTGGTCAGTGTATCGTTATCTCGGATTACTCGCGTGTCGTAAACGGGATAAATAACATTGGCGGCGGTTAATTAGCCTGGTCTCTGGTCGCGTCATACGGTGAGCGCCGTAATCAGTGTTAGCATATAGTAAAAAACTCGGGGAAATTGTAGACCCGGTCCTATAACCAGGGAAACGCTTTAAACAGGTGGTCCTAAGACCAGGTTCGACTGTATATATATATATATATATATATATATATATATATATATATATATATATATATATATATATATATATATATATATATATAATTTATAAATATATGTGAAATATGTTATCATTAATAAACATATTATAGATACAATTGAAGTTCTGTTTGGCATCTTAGCCCTTACAAGAACATAATTATTTCCTCTTCATTTTCTTTCGCTCATTAGCCTATTGAATCAGCATTGTTTCACAGCTTACAATCTATGTCTTCAGCAAACATTTGCTTAGGACTGCTTCCCTAGCCTTTGATTTTCCTGGATCATTATACAAGCAGCAGCTCCCACAGACACATTTTGTATCTAATAAAAATGTAAGCATCCCAATCTCTGAATGATTTATCAATGTACTCAACAATTACTATCAGCACCTCCATCATGGTACATACACAAATAACCAACATTCCATGTTAGAACAATTATAACCGTGCTATTTTAATACCAGCAAAAATAAACTTTGCTAAATTTCAAATTGCATGCACAGATGAGACATTATATCTATTATATATCTGTTTAATGTTCATCAAATCAATTATTAACTAAATTAACTATTTTTAAACTCTACAAAATGCCCATGTCAAATCCACTGAGACTAATGTAATTTTTATGGATGGCCGTACAAATAAAGGTACTTATTACATTGTTAGTGCCAATATTTTTTTTCATGGCAGTCATTACATAATCTACATTTTTTTTTCACGCCAGAAATAAAAATAAACAAAAAGATAAACAAAAAACAACCTCTTGACACTTTGGAAATCTGCCTTTCATCCAAATGAGAGATTTAAATAATTTCTGATAAAATATAAAAAGAAAATGAAGAAAACATCATAATCATTTCTTGTGGTGTATAAATAACGAAAACAGATGTTTCTGCCCATATTTTGTTATAGTCCTTAAACACATGATTTTTGGGATAATGTGGTCAGTATTATGTCCATGCCGCTTTACTTTTCCACAAAAATCTGGTACCCATTTCAGGCTTAGCCACCCTGGAAGTCTCAATCAAGATCAAACCTAACTTCTAGTCCTTCGTAGTCCAGCTCATTAATCACTGAGCTAACATGGTTCCCCGTATAAAATAGTCTTATCATTAATTCAGTAAATTATATATTTGTTTTACAATTTCAAGAATGTCTTGGAATGGTGGAGCTGCTTGACCTGGTATGGCTAAGAACTTATATTTACTGGCACAATATGCGAATGTTGTACAGAATGAATGAATTAATAACGACCATATGCTACTGAATGGGAGCCGCAATAGCTCAGTGGTTAGTGAACTGGACTACAAAGGACAAGGGGAAGGGTTCGATCCCAACCGACGGCTTCCAGGTACATCCAGCCTTAAATGAGTACCGGATATTTCTGGGAAAGTAAAGCAGCACGGGCGTAATACCGACACATTACCACGAAAATCATGTGCTGAAGGTGGTCACTAACACCATATTCCCTATGCGCCACTTGGCGTGACGGGGGCTCTTTACTTACTTATATGCTACTGAATGGCTGATATTTATTTACATATGTTGTTTATGTCTCTGGTCATGGACCAACAAAATAGACAGTGGTCTATGTCCCTTGTAGTGTTTTGGAGCACAAGAAAAATGTTTCTCCACTTTAAATGGCCTATAACTACCCTTCATTGTGTGATTCAGGTCTGGCCCACATTGCTAATCTGTTTTCAGTATCATCTGTTGTTCTTGGTAGCAAAATGTGTTCCACTATTATTGAAATCTCTAACTAGTAACAATTCTGTTTCCTAACCATCATGCTATAGATAAAGGTCAAACCACAACTTTCACCCCATATCTTCCAACATGGTGACTGAAGCACATACAGACAGTATTATACTATCTGATGACTGATTAAAAACAGCCAAGATGTGAATGATGAAGATGGTAATGATTGAAAATGAAAGATATTAGCTTTACTAGGTTACTGTGTTAAATTTGTGTGCACAAATCTTGTAGCAAATACACTGAAACCATAATTCTTACCAAGCATGAATTCCCTTTCTAATGAGTCAGAAGAGCCTTGCAGTTCAGAACTGTGAGGATTCTCATCAAGCTGGTCATGACTATTGTAGCGAAGATGGTTGCTGAAATGTGGGTGGTGAGACTGACTGCTGATGGCAGATGTTGAAGCAGCTGATGTTTCAAAAATACTACTTTCCTCATGATCAACTGAACTCACCGGGTTATGTAGACTAATAGATGTTACACCAGGCACGTAAGAGACGGCAGAAACATAAGTCTCCCGACAAGGACTAATATCTGTTCTGGCTTCATGTAAAATATCTGGCAATTTTTTTGGTTGATAAAACTGTTCATTATTGGAGATATGTAAATGTTTGGACGTATCATCATGATCTCTGTTAAATAATGTATTACCTAATGATGGGATATTGGCATAATAATTTGGTTTATTGTCCTCCTGGGCATCATATGTGGAATGAGAGTTATCTAAAGGAAAATTACTTAACAAAGATGGAGCAGATGCTGATGAAAATGGTAACGGCCCCATTGGGAAATGTTTCGGTGGTATTTTTTCCGCTAGCGTAAATGGGGTGGGAAAAATAATATGAGGTTTTAAGCGAGCATCTAGAATTGCTGCATCCGTTGCTGATTGCAGAAGTTGTTCTTTCTGATCTGTGTGCTTACTAACAACAGATAGTAATTCTTTTTTCTCCTCGATGAATGTTCGTTGTCTGAATCGACGTTGAGACCGAGAACCTGTTTTAAACAGAGATTAAGCAAATGCCATGCAAGTTAGTAAAATAAGTACCAGCACACAAAGCATTAGATAAAAACACAAAACCTAGACATCAAATAATAAAAAAAAATAGTGAAAATGCCAAGAAACAATGTCTTAATTGTGCCTTTGCATTAAAAAAAAAATTTAACCATTATTTTAATTATTTTCTTTCAAGCATATAAAGCATAACATATAAGTAAGGCTAGTTTCAATAAATCTTCTATTATACAGTGAAGCAGTCCCAGACACAAAAAAAGTAAACAGAAAGACAAGGGATGAGACTACATTGTCATAAAGTTGTCAAATGAAATAAAATTAACCAGCCACAAGGACAAAAATCTTAGAATGAAGGTACCCAGCAGCATAGAAATGAAATTCCAAAATTACGTAACCAGTGGCAGATAAATTAAAACTTAGAATTAAAATAACTGGTGAATAGAAATGAAATCTTAGAATTAAAGTCACCACCAGTAAATGAACTAACTCTTTAGAGTTAAAGTAGAAATAAAAATCTTATAATTTAAGTAACCAGTCACAGAGAAATTAAACTATAAATATTAGAATTAAAGTAACCAGTCACAGAGAAATTAAATCTTATAATTAAAGTAACCAGTCACAGAGAAATTAAATCTTAGAATTAAAGTAACCCGTCACAGAGAAATTAAATCTTAGAATTAAAGTAATCAGTCACAGAGAAATTAAAATCTTATAATTTAAGTAACCAGTTGCAGAGAAATTAAATCTTAGAATTAAAGTAACCAGTTACATAAAAATTATAATATAAACATTAGAAATAAAGTAACCAGTTTGAGAGAAATTAAATCTTAGAATTAAAAGTAACCAGTCACATAGAAATTATAATGTAAATATTAGAATTAAAGTAACCAGTCACAGAGAAATTAAATCTTAGAATTAGAGTAACCAGTCAGAGAGAAATTAAATCTTAGAATTAAAGTAACCAGTCAGAGAGAAATTAAACTTTAGGATTAATGTAGCCAGCCAGTGTAAAAATAAGAAATACAGGCTGTAACATATTCATAACATGTTGTTGGGGTGTGATGGAGTACATCCTTGCATGTCGGATTGAAAGTGACTTCTGGAGTTGCAAAAATTTATGGTAACAATCTACAGCTGAAGTCATAAAAAAAAAAAAAAAAAAAAGTAAAGTGCCCCCGTCACACCACGTGGCGTATAGGGATATGGTGTTAATGACCATACATTTTACAGACCTTCGGCATATGGTTTTTGGGGTAATGTGGTCGGTATTATGCCCGTGCCATTTTACTTTCCCAGAAAAAAAATCTGGTATCCATTAAAGGCTGGGTGAATCCGGAAGCCGTCGGTTGGGATCGAACCCTAACTCTTGTCCTTTGTAGTCCAGTTCACTAATCACTGGGCTATCGTGGCTCCCACAGCTGAAGTCATAGTGCAGTTTATTGTTGGCATTAATTCTGTCCTGACAACTTCTATGATATTAAACATACTAGATACAATCACTGCTTTGTGGACAGCAACAATCTAAAGAAAGGGATCAGGTACACTGATTTCAGCTGATCCTCCTATAGAAGAGTGTCCAAGCTTCACTCATGTATCATGGTTCATACACGGTGACCTGTGGTTGCCATGACAAGGTTAGCAGTCTATCATCTGACATGGATCCCACTTCACCTCTTATTGGTCTCTCCAGTGATGGCCTGCGACAAAACATATTGGCTAAAGAGGTGAGTATCGTCATATTCCCAATAGTGATGGCTATCTGTTTATACAGAGTGACTTATGCTAACCATGACAAGGTTAGCAGTCTATCATCTGACATGGATCCCACTTCACCTCTTATTGGTCTCTCCAGTGATGGCCTGCGACAAAACATATTGGCTAAAGAGGTGAGTATCGTCATATTCCAATAGTGATGGCTATCTGTTTATACAGAGTGACTTATGCTAACCATGACAAGGTTAGCAGTCTATCATCTGACATGGATCCCACTTCACCTCTTATTGGTCTCTCCAGTGATGGCCTGCGACAAAACATATTGGCTAAAGAGGTGAGTATCGTCATATTCCCAATAGTGATGGCTATCTGTTTATACAGAGTGACTTATGCTAACCATGACAAGGTTAGCAGTCTATCATCTGACATGGATCCCACTTCACCTCTTATTGGTCTCTCCAGTGATGGCCTGCGACAAAACATATTGGCTAAAGAGGTGAGTATCGTCATATTCCCAATAGTGATGGCTATCTCTGTGTATACAGAGTGACTTATGCTAACCATGACAAGGTTAGCAGTCTATCATCTGACATGGATCCCACTTCACCTCTTATTGGTCTCTCCAGTGATGGCCTGCGACAAAACATATTGGCTAAAGAGGTGAGTATCGTCATATTCCCAATAGTGATGGCTATCTCTGTGTATACA
Organism: Megaustenia siamemsis; assembly: GCA_032433765.1. Taxonomy (NCBI): domain Eukaryota; kingdom Metazoa; phylum Mollusca; class Gastropoda; order Stylommatophora; family Ariophantidae; genus Megaustenia; species Megaustenia siamemsis. The sequence goes on from JAVIAB010000106.1 coordinate 55,478,292, forward strand.
GAGTGACTTATGCTAACCATGACAAGGTTAGCAGTCTATCAAATGAAAAGGACCCAACTTTACGGCCTCCCCAGTGATGGCCTGCGACAAAACATATTGGCTAAAGAGGTGAGGATCGTCATATTCCCAATAGTTGTGTGGGTCTATTGATACAGAAGACCTAATATTATGGTACCTGTAGGCAGGACAAGTTCCAAATTGAATTCAAGAACAACATTGCAGCCCACCACCTCCCCATCCTATATCTATGAACCAATGCCTCGCATCAGCCCCCCCACAGCAATCGATATAATCATTCCTGGGTTTGTCACTGACAATTCTAGAGTAAAAACAGACAGATAAAGGCTACTACTACTATTAATACTATTAGTAACATATAGTGGGTCATAATTCTAAAATGGTTACATTTCACTTTTATTGTAAATAAATAGAAAAAATGAATGGTGAACACGAGGGACAGAGAAAATTGCTCAGTTTGTTGTCAGACAGTCATTCATTTAGTCAATCATCTTTTGGCACATTGTCTTTCCCTGGCTACTTTAACCTTCGGTTTTAAAACGTATATGATTTATTACTCAGATTTTCTTTTTATTAAAACTATCTCATCTTTAGCTTGTCATTCATTTCATCGACTTTTCCCTCTAAAATGAACATGATAACTTCATTGGCTAGGATACCCAGTGGTGGGATATTGGGACATGCATGCAACATGTAGCTAACGAAAACACTCTACATTTACAAAGCCAACTCATCCCTCTATGTGATATGCTGAACATAGGACAATGACTGTAGCAGAAGAAGAGGAAATGTGTTTCCTCACTAGTGCATTTTTTGTCTGAAATATTTCACCATTTTGAAATTTAATGCCACATACCTATTTTTACCTTATATAAAAGTTATATATATTAATAAGCACAGGTTTATAGTACATTATAAAAGCTATGATATAAATACATTTCTGTGACATAAATTCTAAAGTTAAAAGTGATGCTATTAAAGCTGAATATTGTTACATTATAATATGACAAAAGATGAGAAATCTCTACAAATTCTGTTCTAAGTTGACATACTTAACTAGTAAAAATCACACACAAATTGTAGGACTTAAAAAATGTATTCAAGTTTTGTTAAAGTATTTTATAGGATCGGAAGCTATTGTTGTTAAATCAGGCTTTCAGGTAATGAAGAACATTATCAAGGAGTCAGCGTGGTCTCTGAAAATAATAAAGGGAGTTGTACTGAGTATATAGATCAAATATTGTTTAAGAATGTGAATTATGGACAACTGGTAAATAATAAAGAATATTAATTGCAGCAAATAGCAGTATGGATTTTGAAAAGATTGTTCCATGTACCACTGACAGAAACAACGATAATTAATAACATATCCACATAACAATCAACAAGAGAATAAAAAAGTTGAAATAATCCACAAAGCACAACCTGAAAAATCAATGGCTGGAGAAAATAGCCAGTATAAACATCCATGCAGTTGGAGCATGTTTATCCTGGTGGACAGTATTGGTAAGAGAAGTAAAACTTCAACAAAACAGGATAGGGAAGACTCCTTAGTCTGGTAAGATTGCATTTCTGGGAGAATTACTTGAACTACAACAAACAAGTGCTGTCTTGCAAAAAGGTTGAAGAAAATCGAAAGCTAGGGAGCTAATCATTTCGGCAACTACCAGATCTTCAAATCAAGAAGGATGTTGTCTAAATTCAAGAGAGCAGGAAAGACTTGTATTTCTCAATTGTTTAACATGGCAGAATTAGCTGAGGAGGTGATCTGAGCATTTATGGACTTGTTCAATGTGTGATGAGTGGCCTCAGTGAGAGGTCTCGGTAGGCTAGTTGGGAAAATCACTTGAATGGGGCTACCGACGTTAGGACAAACCCCCACTGGAAGCAGTATGAATTGTACTCATGGCTGGAAAAAAAAATACCCCACGGTCAACCCAGCCACAAGCAGAAATGGATACCTGGGTAGTACTATGGGAAGGTAAGGAATGCTGCCTCACATCATGAGTTTCAATGCATGAAACGATATAATCCAGAAGACTCTGAACACTTATTGAGAGGCAGCCGAGCACATATGGGTGAAAACTCACGTGCTAAGATGTCGATTCAAGTCTCATACTTGACTTTGACCAGTGTGATGAGGATAATCTGTAGACTGAACTAAAAAAGCAGCCTCAAACTACTGTGTATATGCCGTCTGTTGCTACTGATACTTGTCATCTAGGTTCTCAGCTGCAGAGTGCAGACAGCAGAAGCCATAGTGGCAGAGTGGGTAACATTTGGGTGCAGTTACCTGAGGTGACAAGATCAACACAGCTTTTGAGGTTAACTCAACCTCTGAAAATGAGTTAGCTCCCCTCAGGCTGAAGACAGCACCAAGCGCTGAAATCATGACTCTCTATGACTGACAATGTACTGCTAGATCTTGCTCTGTACATAAGCCCATAGTTAAGCCCTCTATCTTATTTGTTCTTTTAAGAGTTTATTTTCATCATACCTGTTTGTTGAAAATGAGTGCAGGAGATTTTTTTTCTGGCAAAGAATAGAAAACTTGTGTGATACCAACAATATCACACATAAAATATGCTGTTGGTCATTGAGAGAGTATAGGCATCAACACTATATTTCCTATACACCTTAAGACATGGATGGAACACCTTGACTTAACTTACAATAGACAACTGAAAAAATGAGCTAAGATGATGCCATAAATAATACATGTTCTTGCACAGTCTGTTGTAATGTCTCATTTATTGATTTAATAGTAATATACAGGAGAATTAATTTGTATCATCTGATAGTAGAGATGCAACCTTTCTATAAGGATTCGGTTTTGAAAAGTCAGCATTTGAACAAAATCAATGTTACTGGCAAAATTGTTAGCAAAATTCTATGGCTAAGTGAAAACTCATATTCTGTGTAGAAATGCCACATATATTCTCACTACAAGTTATACTACAGCTATGGTTAAAAAAAAAGGCTTTGTTAACACAACCACAACCATGCTGTACAAAGTGGAATCTGTTCATTGTAGAAACTCACTCTGAGAAGAAGGCGCGCTGGGTCCAAGCTGATCAGCTGGCACGGGTTCTCCAGGCAATGGCTGAAGATTTTTCTGACTTTGTTCACTATTATCTTCTTGTGTTGGTGGTGCTCCAAAAGACCTGCACATGAAAACATGTAAATAAAGTTCAAATACATGTGGGCAGTATGGCTTCGGTTGACCAGAAAATGTTAAGTATTCTGTTGCAAATCTACTCAGTGTTCATAGTCAAATGTGCAAACCATAATCAAAAAATATTTCTTCAAGACAAACTGAAAAATGTATGGAACCAATAGAGTGATAAGGATGAATCTATAAATTAAAGAAATTGATAGAAACACTTTAGATAAGACATTAGGGGACTAAGATGCCCAACAGTAACTTTTTAAGAGGAGTCAGTGACTCGCAGCTGACAGGATCGGTGAACAAAGCTGATCCAGACCCAGGTCCACTTTCTGGTGATGCCTTTGGGAACAGATTAACCAGTCTTGTCAAGTGATTAAGAATTATTGACAGAAGGCAACCCTGTTCTCAAAAATACTGTGCTAAAGTTGGATGTGTTGGGTTGAAAGGCAAAAATATCACAACTTGGCTGCAGACCACAACACAATACATCTATGCCCACTTAACATCCCTTAAAAGCAGACGATGAGGAGTAGCTGTAGGTTGAATGTCAGAAAAAGAGAATGAATGATTAGCCATAACAAAAATTTCACGAATTAAAGATATTGATAGAAACACTTCAAATTAACATAAGATACATCTAGATGAATTAAAGATATTGATAAAAACACTTCATATTGACATAAGATACATCTAGATGAATTAAAGATATTGATAAAAACACTCAAGTTTAACATAAGATACTTTTAGATGAATTAAAGATACTGAAAACTCCTGTCTGCTGATGATTCTATAAAACTCACTCTCGCTGTTGTTGCCGCCTTCTCCTGAAAGCCTCTGCAGGTGTTTCTGGTGTAGCAGGTAAATTTGGGCTACCTGTGGTTTTGGTCACTTTCTGGCCAATATCATGTCGCTTAGACTTTCGCCCCTGACCTTCGCTCTTCATACGTGGCACCCGTCTAAATTAATTAAAGAAGGAAAGAAGTGTAGGTACATATACATGATTTTTTGTGTGTAAATAGCAATAGGAATAAAAAGACATCTACAATAAAAGTCAATTGTATGTCTGTGTACAAGAAGTCATCTTCCTCAGGTGCCATGTTCAGGGGCTTAAGTGCTATCTACCTATATGTTTTACAAATGAGTTACAAGAAATGTTAGACATAAGAGTGAAACGAAAGCAAAAATAAAGGACTCAGCCTTAATAGCAGAAAGACAGAAGTAATGGTAACAACAAAGAAAATGACATCACCTCAGTGCAAAATAAAGGCAAGTGGAACAATATTAAAACAGGTAAATGAATTTAAATATTTGGGAACTTTGTTAACCTCAGATGGAAGATGTACAAAAGAGGTGAGATGCAGAATGGCTCAGACAAAAGCAGCTTTCCAAAAAATGAGGAAGATACTATGCAATCCATTTTTGACAATAGAAACAAGAAAAAGAGTTCTTAAATGTTATGTAAAGCCAGTCTTAACATATGGATGTGAATCATGGACAATAGGACAACAGACAAGAAAATCACTGGAGTCTGTAGAAATGTGGTTTTACAGACAAAGAAGAATGTTGAGAATACCATGGACAGCTAAGAAGAGTAATGAAAATGTTCTGAAAGAGGCCAAAGCAAAAAGAGAGCTAGTTTCCAATATTAGGAAGAAACAATCATCACTTTTTGGCCATGTAATGAGAATAGAACAGCAGGAATATATTGTAACAACTGGGAAAATTGAGGGACGAAGAGATAGAGGGAAGCAAAGAGAAAAGATACTAGACAGCTTAAGAGAATGGCTTGGCAGAAGGTCAACAACAGAAATGATAAATAACTGTCGTGATCGAAAGTTGTGGAGAGACATGATCACCTATGCCAGCAGGCCTGGTACTTGATGATGATGATGACCTCTATGAATTTCAGTCCCTGATATTCTGGATCAGCTCTACTACTGATCACTTTCATGCCAGTTTCACCACTATTTTCAGCAAATGTCTTCTTCTATTTCTCATTAAGTGAGTCGATAACTCTATGTTTGCTTCTTTTGTCAACGTTCTTATCAGCGTCTCTCCATTTTGGCTTTATTTTTTTTTCTTAGAGTGATTCCTTTGTAATTTTCTGGTTAATTCTCTTTTCACATAGCCAATACATGACCAACTTATCTTCCTAATTATAGACAGTACTGTTGGATGGATGGCCATTTCTCCTATTTTTACACTAGTTCTGAAATCATCCCATTGTATAAAAGTCAGATAAGATCAGAAATGAAGAACTGAGAAAAAAGCTAGGAATAGCCCCCGCTATAGAATATATAAGGAAACAACAGATAAAATGGTTTGGCCACGTGACAAGCCAGGAAGATCAAAACACAACACAACGAGCCTTCGGCAAACATTGTGAGAACACCAGGCCCAAAGGTCGACCACGAAAAAGATAAATCGATGGAATATTAGAAGCACTAGGAAACATAACAGCAGCAGAAGCGAACAGAAGAGCAAAAGACCGCAAATTATATCTCCCCTCGACGCTGAAAGGCAGATGAGGATGGAAAGAAGAAGAAGTATAAAAAATATCTTCCTTACACATTTACATTTGAATGTATCAGTTTATTCTCAATTCTTCCATCATTTACCAGATTTCACATGCATAACTAAGTGTGGGTAAAATATTTGAAATTTATAATTACTGGAACTTAATTTTTTTTGGCTGCAGATGATTACCTTAAACTATCTATTTGGGAGATGGCAGAAGAATCATCACCATCTTCATGCCTCAATGCACTCTGTGGAAGAAAAAATACAAAGATTATAGAATAATATCTAGGAGAACATCAGAACAATTTGATTTGTGAAATATGAAAATAAACATCAATAATCTTAGCAGTCTGGAGTAAATATATAAGTGAATTTACTTTCAGAGCCAGTTAGTGTGTATGCATATATATATATATATATATATATATATATATATATATATATATATATATATATCATCCTTTCAAGCCGCAGATGGCATATAGGGCAGAACCACAATCTCAAAAAACAGAAACCTTGCATGCCAAAATGGCACATATTGCAGAGATCACTGTTTCCAAAACTTATGGCCTGTTTCCATAACAATACTTTTTACAATGACAGCTTGTCAAGCCATCGATCAACCTCCTTAGTCGCCTCTTACGACATGCCTGGAAGTTTACAGTGTCACTATTCTTTACTTCCCTCATAATGAGGCCCCGGTAACACACAGGATATATATATATATGTTTATGTCACAATACTTTAGTAGTTAATGCTCTTAACAAATAGATAAAAATTTGGCAAACCTGAATAGTTCGAGGGATACAATATTCAATTTTTAACCACAAAAGTTTTTTTTTAATTTTAAGATACAGCTTATTCTAGTTACCTTGAACATATAATAAAAGTAGCATGCGTATTTTATTTTCCTGGAAAAACACAAAAAAGGAAATCAACTGGAAAAACACAAATGAGGCAATCAACTGGAAAAACACAAATGAAGCAATCAACTGGAAAAACACAAATGAGGCAATCAACTGGAAAAAAAAACAAAAAAGGAAATCAACTGGAATAACACAAATGAGGCAATCAACTGGAAAAACACAAATGAGGCAATCAACTGGAAAAACACAAATGAGGCAATCAACTGGAAAAATAACAAATGAGGCAATCAACTGGAAAAATAACACAAAAATGGAAATCAACTGGACAAACACAAATGAGGCAATAAACTGGAAAAACACAAAAGAGGTAATTAACTAAATTATCACAAAGACAAAAAAAAACTGACTTAAGAGAACAGCATAACAGAAAATTAACAACGGATATGATAAACAACAGCAGCAAAGGAAAGTTGTGGAAAGACTTATGCCAGCAGGCATGGTACTTGATGATGATGATGTATCTTTAGATGCACATGTTTTAAAATCATTCTACTGACCTCATAAATCTGAAATTGTGTCAAGAGATCCAGGTCTGCCCCCTGCTTGTTCATATGCCTCTGAGTGATAGTATCAATCCCAAGCTCCTCCAACGTATCAGTTATGTCATAGAACGTGTCCTGGTCAGGAATGGCACTTACCACCTGTAATATTGGACCACAGTTATGTAAATTTGAACCAAAAGAAACTCTAAGAACAATAGAGAGGGCTCAACTATGGGCTTAGAAACAAATCAAGACCAGCAAGACCTAGCAATGAATTGTCAGACATGGACAGATATGATCTCTGCCCAGCTTGCTAACTTCAGGCTGAGAGGAACTTACTAAATAACTAAGATTTCAACTTCAACTATGTGAGCCTAAGTTCTTTCTTTAAGCAATCAAACTGACATTGTAAAAAAAAAAAAGGCTTTATTTCAAAGGTAAAATAACAAAAATGTTCCATTTAAATAAATGTATTTTGTCCATCAGAACACTTCAATTCTGATGTGTTATGTTAGAATCAACACCACTGCACTCTGGAAAACATCCACAGGTACTCCGAAGGATAGTATAATTCAGTAACCTCTGCTGGTAGCCCATCTAGATGAAGTAATGAAGATCTTAGCTGCCTTTGCAGATCCTTCATTTACAGCAACAACTTTGGGAGTGTACACAAATGGATAATTCTGAAGTGGAAACCTAGAGAATATTCCTAGAAGAACACTCCTCCCTCTAAGATATTTGAATGAACAATCCAAAATTAACAACATAAATATGTGTATCACTAAGAAGATATCCATGTGAATAATACAAAGGTGTTGTCTAAAAGAGGCTGTTGATATGAATAACCCAAAGCTGAGTGGCTAAAAGCAAATAAAACAGGATGAATAATGCAAAGTTGGCACCACAAAGAGTAACCCCAGAGATGAAGTAGCTAAGATGTTATCACAATAAATCACCAGTGTGAGGAAGGAAAAGTGTAGAGGGGAAATCCCAAAGGAAAAACCCAGTCAAATATTTGAAAGTCTGACTCACTAAGAGGGCAATATACAAATAAATTTTTCTACCAACTCTGTGCTATCAGTGCCAGAATTGGACGCTGGACTCTAGAACAATAAGAAAGATAACGACCATTGAAATGAAATGTGTCAGAAAAATGACAGGAAACAGCTTAAGGGGCAGAGTAAGAAACACTGACCTGAGGAAGAAACTCGAAACTGAACCAGCCATCGAATACATAAAGAAACAACATATAAATTGGTTCGGCCACATGACAAGGCAAAAAGAAATAACAATGACTCAAAGAGCCATAAACAAATGCTACGAAAAAGCCAGATTAAGAGGAAGACAGAGTAAGAGATGGATAAAGGGAATACTAGAGTCACTAGGAGGGATAACGCTAGAAGAGGCCAACAGAAGAGCAAAGAATCGCAGATTGTATCTCCCCTCGACACCAATGGCAATGGAGGAAGGATAGAAGAAGAAGAAGACTCACTAAGAGTAAACCCAGAAAAATAATCCAGAGTTAGAGTCACTAAGAGTAAACCCAGAAAAATAATCCTGAATTTGAGTCACTATAACATAAAAAAAAACTCTTTATACAGAGCATCGCAGCAAGAGGTAATGTGGTCATCAGAATTAGACCTCTCAAGTATGTGTTTCGGCCCATAAACTTCTTGATACTCTAGTGGAGGCCAGGCCTGCCCTGATCATTAATCCCACGCATCAACCTCCTGTTGCACTGAACTTTAAGGCTTAAAATATATTCAGCATTAAAGTACTAAGAGTAAACACAGGCAAATAATCCAGAGTTGGAGTCACTAAGAGTAAACCCATACAAATAATACAGAGTTGGAGTCACTAAGAGTAAACCCATACAAATAATCCAGAGTTGGAGTCACTAAGAGTAAACCCAGAAAAATAATCCAGAGTTGGAGTCACTAAGAGTAAACCCAGACAAATAATCCAGAGTTGGAGTCACTAAGAGTAAACCCAGACAAATAATCCAGAGTTGGAGTCACTAAGAGTAAACCCAGACAAATAATTCAGAGTTCGAGTCACTAAGAGTAAACCCAGAAAAATAATCCAGAGTTGGAGTCACTAAGAGTAAACCCAGAAAAATAATCCAGAGTTGGGAGTCACTAAGAGTAAACCCAGACAAATATAATCCAGAGTTGGAGCCACTAAGAGTAAACCCAGAAAAATAATCCAGAGTTGGAGTCACTAAGAGTAAACCCAGACAAATAATCCAGAGTTGGAGTCACTAAGAGTAAATAAAAAAAAATTTTTGTTCAAGCAGTTTTAAAATCTTTTAAAGATATTTTATCAAATCTCGCCATTTGTCTCTGTTCTGTGCAAGCAGCTGTATCTCATTGAGGGAGCCGAATCCTGCTGCTCTTGCCTCTCTCATCAATGTTCTTCTCAGTGTCTCTCTGGGTCTTCCTCTTTTTCTACCTCTATGGTGGTCTGTAATTTGCTCATTAATCTATTTGCTCATGTATTTGTTTCTGACAAACCTCTTGTAATGCTCATAACTTGTACTTGTATTTGCATCTAGCTGGTATAGTTTACCACTTTCCTTGACAAATTGTAGCCCTCATCATTACCGGGAATATTACAGATGAGGCTGTCATCAGTTTATGTCTATATATATTTTTATGTTGTTGTCTATTGTTCCAGCTGAAGGGCTACTTGGCAAAAACGTCGTTCGACTTTTGTTTTGTTTCTCACCTGCTTAAAGCTGTTACCATACCACTTTTTTCTCTTTCTTTTAAAAAACAATCATTATTATCATCAGCTTTACAGCAGCTTCACATCTCTATGCATCTTGATGCCTTTACCCCCTGTCATCAGTTTAGCATGAACATACCCATCATCATGTGCCATACCGGTTGGCATAGGCGATCATGTCCTTCCACAATCTTCTATCTACAGTGCATCGTATCAGTTCTGTTGTTGACTGTTATCCATGCCATGACACCAAGCTATCCAGTATTTTCTCTCTTTGTCGTCTGTGATCTCTCTTTCCTTTTATTTTGCCAGTTGTAACCAAGTATTCCAACTTTCCTCTTCTCATGATGTGCCCAAAAAATGTTGATTGTTTCTTTATGATGTTTTTTAGGAGCTGCCTTTTTGTGTTTGCCTCTTTGAGAACTTCCTCATTGGTCTTTTTAGCTGCCTAGGGAACTTTCAACATTCTTCTGAGAAATCCCATCATGATCATACTAGTAAATCAATAAAACATTAAACTGTAATCAAAAACCTTATAGACTACAGTCAGTTTAGCATAAACATTAAGTTTAACGTAAACAACAGCTTAGCTTAATCATATTAGCAAACAAATAAAGAACTAAACAGCAGTCACAAACCTTATTGACCAGAGTCATAGTGTAGATCAGCAGTTCAGAGTCAGCCCCATCCTTCTCACTCAGCAAAGCCATGATGTTCACCCAAGGATGCAAACCTCGCCTGCTGTCAACTGTGTTGATGGCTTTGATCAGCTGGTTGGTGTTAGCCTCTGTGTACTCCACAAACACCAGCAGCAGCTTCAGTGCTGTCTTAACAACCAGGCGACCCTGAGTGAAGAAGAACCAAGAATATAAACAGCTTCATTCCACAAAGGAATGGGGATGATTCTAAAGGAAAGGATTTTGTCAAAACGTCGTAGTTTGTCTCATCTCTCTAAAAACTTAGCTGTTTAATACCACTTTTACGTTTATTTCCCATGTTTTCTGTAGTTCTGCTCACAGACCCGCATGATACTTAATATATTATATATTTGATATTTGTGCTTATCTCCCTTTTATTCCACTGAACATGTTGAACAGCAAATAATCTCACATCCCTTTCAATGCCATCGTATGTAACATTGAGCTAGCAGTGTAAATAACATAAGTCTCTATTCTGAGAGAGCTTTCAATCTCAGTGAGAGAGTTGATGCCTACAGTTTTTGCCTTTTTACAATGTTCTTCTTAGTGTCTTTCAAGGTTGGCCTCATCTTTTTCCTGTTTTTATTCTCACATTTTTCTCTGCAATCCTTGAATTATAAGTTCTGATCACATGGCTGACATATGCTCACCTTTTCTTCCTGGTTATAATTTCTAAAATGAGAACACTTTAAAGCAAATTAAAATCTATAAGAAATATCAAAACGGAAAGAAGAAACAATAATAATCTAATATATCTCTTTCATTTGTAATGTTATCAGTGCTAAATATGGTTACAATCAAAGATAAAAGAGAGGTAGATTAAAAGATGTGTGATGAGATACTTGAGAAATACCAAGCATGTAATCAGGATAAGAAAACAATTTGTTGCAGATACAAACTATATAAAAAAATGGCCTGATTATATCATGTCAGGCTGGTGCCTGTGCACACACACACACACACACACACATTCACACATGCATGCACCCAAGTATATACACACAGATACATATATGTTAAGTTGTTGTTTTACCTTGGAGGCCAGCAGAGAGTAAAGCCACTGGATAGTAGCATTATGACGTATAACTCCTTCCATTCCATCCACATACAACATAACTTGTCCCAAGGCTGAAATACACAGATGAATAGAACTATATAATACGTGCGACAAATGTACAAAAACTTACTCCTCTCCATAACTATGTTCACTGTAAAGCGCAGATCTTGGCCGAGACCATCATCAAGTGTTGTCTCCCCAACAAAGGCTGATTTCAATGGAATATCATCTACTCTATCTCTTGCCTTGATGGAACATTATGTTAGCATATTCTGCACCACAAGCCACACTATTTGCATGTCTAGTAACCAGTGAGTAAAACCCAGAAGCACATTTTGTGGCTTTCAATTTATTGATGACTTTGCAATTATTTTCTTTAAAACCTTGTAATTCTCTTATTTAACCCTTTCTTCTATCTTTCTGGGCAAATTGACTGACCAAACCATGTGTGATAAACTAAAAAGTATCACATTATGTCTTAGGGAGCTGCGATAGCTCAATGGATAGTGAACTGGACTACAAAGGACAAGGGGTAGGGTACGATCCCAATTGACGGCTTCCGGGTTCACCCAGCCTTTAATGGGTACCGGATTTTTTTCTGGGAGTAAAGAGGCACAGGCGTAATACCGACCACATTACCCCAGAAATCATGTGCCGAAGGTCTGTAAAATTTATGGTCACTAATACCATATTCCCTATACACCACTTGGTGTGACGGGGGCTCTTTACTTTTTTACTTACATTATGACTTGCTGAGATTGTATTCAATAATCCTTTCTTCATTTTCAGTCGCTTTGGAGCCTCATTATATGTTTCCTTCATCAACTGAACGTTTCTTCCAATTCTTCTGATATTCCACATTTCTAGGACTTTAATTTTGTGATGGAATAATAAAAATGAACAAAACAAAGGCAGAAAAGTATGGTTTTTAAAACCGTATTTCTGATTGTGAAGACCATCGCACTATTAGTCTCATGAGCCATATGACTAAAATAATACTAATAATAATCATGAGACGTGTAATGAACAAATTAAAACCAGAAATAAGTGAGGAACAATGTGGATTTGTGGAAGGAAAGGGCACCAATAATGTAATATACATCTTAATAACATTGATAGAAAGATCTATAGAGGTAAAAAAAGATCTATATATGTGCTTTATAGACTACACGAAAGCATTTGACAAAGTAAAGCATGTGGAAATAATCAATATGCTGGAGAAATTAAACAATGATGGCAAGGATCTGCGAAAAAAAAAAAAAACATGTACTGGCAACAAACAGCAGCTATACGAATTAACAACCAAACAGGACAATTCCAATATATAAAACAAGGAGTCAGACAAGGCTGTGTTCTGTTACCGGATTTGTTTTCACTTTACAGCGAATATATTATGAGATCAATAGTAGACAAAAAAGGAATTGAAGTCAACGGTAACAACATAAATAATTTGCGATATGACCTACAAGAAATGGTAATGTGACATAATGTGTGATAATATGATTTGTGACATACATTTGAAATGATAAATTAACATCAATTGTTAAAAATAAAAATACAACTGAGATGATAAATTAACATCAAATGCTAATAAAATAAATATACATTTGAGATGAAATATTAACATCAATTGTTAAGACAAATATAAAATGATAAATAAACATAAATGTTAAAAACAAATATAAAATAAAGATGCTAAATTAACGTCAAATGTTAAAAACAAATATAAAGATGATAAATTAACATCAAATGTTAAAAACAAATATAAAATAGAGATGATAAATTAACGTCAAATATTAAAAACAAATACGCAGTCAAGATGATAAAACAAATGTAAATCTTTAAAAACCAAATATGGAGTCATACCTCGAAGGATGTAGTTTTGATAATTCTGGTCAGCCTCAGTGCCGACCTTGATGAGACAGTCAAGACCATCATTATTAACAAACTCATGGACAAGATCCTTGTCATCCTGTCAATGAGCAAACATCAAAATGACTTTTGGATACTAATGATTTTAGATGTGAAAATGACAGTCCTATGTTTCTTTAAGAAATCATTAATACTTTATGGATGTGAGGAATGGACAATAGGAAAACCAGTAGATCATTGCAATAAAAGCTTCCAGACATGGGCAGCTAATAATTTATGTAAAAAATGTGTGAAATAGACATTTTCATGACCTGATTGTGTGGAATAAGTATTTACATAACATGATTGTGGAATAAGTATTTACATAACATGATTGCGGAATAAGTATTTGCATAACTTATTATGTGAAATAGGTATTTACAGGATTTTATTGTGTGAAATAGGTATGAATATAACCTGATTGTATGAAATAAATATATATATATGACCTGATTGTGTGAAATAGGTATGAACATAACCTGATTGTGTGAAATAAATATATATATATAACCTGATTGTATGAAATAAATATATATATAAAACCTGATTGTGTGAAATAAATATCTATATAACCTGATTTTGTGAAATAAATATCTACATAACCTGATTGTGTGAAATAAATATATATATAACTTGATTGTGTGAAATAAATATCTACATAACCTAACTGTGTAAAAAGCGTATTTGTATAATCTGATTACTTGAAATAAACAAATGTATAAATTGATTGCGTGTATGATTATTTGTGTATGACTTTATTATATAAAATAATTGTTTGTATGACTTGACTGTGAAATATGTTTGTGGGTAATTTAACATGTGAACATTACTTGGCAGCATGAAATTGGTCTGTGCATGTGTGAAATATATATTAGACTTGACTGTGTGAAATATATATTAGACTTCTTCTTCTTCTTCTTTTCTCTTTTCACTGACACCTAAAAGGTGTCGTGGTTTATATCATTGACGTTCTTGTGCTGCTCAAATTGTCTGAATTAGTGATTTTCCTTTGTTGTTACATGTCTCTGTCACTGCATCTATCCATCTTCTTCTGGGTCTTCCTCTTGGTCTTTTTCCATGCATTCTCGAGAAGAACGCCCTTGATGGTGATTGGTGAGGATTCATTTTGACCAGGTGGCCAAATCATTTAAGTTGTTGTTGTTCTATATATTCTTGGCAGGGTTTTGTTCCTACCATTTTTCTTATGGTTTCATTTGGTATTCTATCTCTTCTTGTGTTGTTTGTTACTTTTCTCAAGCATCGCATCTCACATGTATTGATCTTTCTTAAATGTGATTTAGAAAGGGTCCATGTTTGACTTTCATAGCACAAAGTTGGTATGAAGATGCTATTTATCATTTGTTGTTTAGCTGGCATAGAAATGTTTGGATGTCCTAGCAATGGTGAAAGCTGGTATGTGACAGCATTCGCTTTTTGTATTCTCATGTCAATTTCTCTGTCTAGTTTTCCATCTTCTGTGAACATTGTGCCTAAATACTTGAATTCCTCTACTTGTTTTATTTCTTTATCTTTGATCTTGATGTTTAATGGGTGTCTTAAATTGCTTATTTTTATAGCCTCTGTTTTTGCTGTGTTAATTTTCATACTGTAGTTTGTGCCGTTTCCGGTTGTTTCCAAAATGGAGGAATTATTTTTCTCCGGCTTGGTATAGAACCGTTGATCAGAGGTTTAACAAGCCGCTATCGTAAAAACGATGTTGTTAATGAAACGTAGACCTGATACAGAATGTGTAAATTAGCAGTAGATAGTAGTGATAGTTTTTTCGGCCCTAAAACAACAACAAAAATAGGATTCTGGAATGTGCGAACAATGGCCGCTCCGACGAAACATGCACAGGTCGCGAGCGAGATGGACAGATACGATCTAGATATTTTAGGATTAAGCGAAATGCGCTGGCCTGGAACAGGTAGGAGATCTATTGATAATAAAATAGTAGTTTTTTCTGGAAGGGAAGATGGAAAACACCGTGAAGGAGTAGGCATAATGATGACAGACAAAGCTGCAAGAAGTTTATTAGAATGGGAACCGGTAAATAGCCGTCTGATACGAACACGATACAAAACAAAACATGGAAGACTTTCAATTATTCAATGTTATGCGCCTACTAACGAAGCTGATGATGAAGTTAAGGATGATTTTTATAACCAACTGCAACAACTTATAAACAAAATACCAAAACACGATCTTTTAATTGTAATGGGAGACTTCAACGCCAAAGTAGGACAAGATAACGCAGGAGTGGAACATGTGATGGGGAGAGAAGGCTGTAATACAACAAGTCAGAATGGAGAAAGATTAATAGAATTATGTTTAATAGAAAATTTAGTTATAGGTGGGACATTATTTCCACATAAAAATATCCACAAAACAACATGGATATCTCCTGATGATAGAACATCAAATCAAATTGACCACCTATGTATTAAACAACAATTCAGATCATCATTAATAGATGTAAGAGCATACAGAGGTGCTGATGTTAATAGTGACCACAACCTGTGCATTGGGAAAATAAGATTAAAATTTAGAAACCAACAGAAGAGGTCAATTACACATAAAATTGATAGTCATAAACTGAAAGATGAAGCAATAAAGGAAAAGTTTAACATAGAGCTAAGTAATTGTTATTCAGCACTTGGTGAAATAGACTTAGATATCAATGAAATGTGGGACTCACAGAGCAAAATACTAATGACAGCAGCAGAAGCAAGTGCTGGACTGAAGAAAATGGAAAAACGAGCTTGGATCTCAGACACCACATGGAAATACATCAAAGAAAGAAGAGAAGCGAAGAGAGCCATGACTAATGTAAAGACAGATCTTGGAAAGGTTCTGGCAAAAGCAACATACAAAGAATTAGACAACAAAGTGAAAAGTTCGGCAAGAAGAGATACAAGAGCTTATATAGACAACTTGGCAGAGAAAGCAGAGACAGCTGCAATTACAGGAGACAGCAGAACTCTTTATACTGTACAAAAGATGCTGACAAACACCTATACATCCAGTGGAACACCAATTCTAGACAAATCTGGATTAATGCTAACAACAAGCGCAGACATAAAAGCCCGTTGGGCGGAACACTTCAAAGAAATTCTTAACCGTCCACTACCTCACAGTTTAATAGATTTTGAAGCTGAAACACCAGCAGCAGAATTAGATGTAAATTTAGATGACTTCACCTTGAGTGAAATAGAAACCACCTTAAAGCTAATGACCAATAACAAGGCTGCTGGAGAGGATAAGTTAACAGCTGAGATCCTCAAGGCAATTGATAGCCATAATTTAATACATCTCCAAAAAATGTTCAACATCATTTGGAAAACAGAGAAGACGCCTCATAAATGGAAAAAAGGAATCATTGTTAAGATCCCAAAAAAGGGCAATCTTAGAGATTGTAACAATTGGAGAGGCGTGACACTTTTGTCAGTTGCCTCAAAATTATTCTGTAAAATCATCCTAAATAGAATAAAGGATTCAATAGATACAGTAATGCGTGAAGAACAGGCTGGGTTTAGAAAAGGGAGAAGCTGTCTTGACCACATTTTCACTCTACGACTTATATTGGAGGAACACATTGAAAAGCAAAAACCTTTTGTACTTAACTTCATCGACTTCAAAAAAGCATTTGATAGTATTCATAGAGATTCTTTGTGGAAAATTCTGAAGCAATATGGCTTACCATCAAAAATCATAAATATTATCAAAGACATGTATGATGGTTACACATGTGCAGTTCGAACAGAGGAAGGACTGAGCGAATGTTTCCCAATAGAAACTGGGGTTAAACAAGGATGTATTTTATCGCCCTTGTTATTTGGAATTGTTATGGACTTCATAATGAAGAAATGCTGCACTGGTAATAAAGGCATCGAATGGATACAAGGAGACCATTTGGAGGACCTGGACTTTGCTGATGACATAGTTCTCATCAGCAATCAGATAAAAACGATGCAGGAAAACACAAATGAACTATCATCAATAGCCAGCAAAATTGGGCTTGAGGTCAATCATGAAAAGACTAAAGTCATGAAAAGTTTAATTCCAACAAGTGACAAAATATACATGGAAAACAAACCAGTAGAAGAGATCGATCACTTCATCTATCTTGGAAGTCACATTGATCGAGAAGGGGATACGAGCAAAGAAATTAGAATCAGACTGGCTAAAGCAGCAATGTCTTTCAGAAGCCTTGAAAAGTTGTGGAAATCAAAACTCATTAGCACAAACACAAAACTTAGGCTATTCAAATCAAATGTACTATCAACCCTTACGTATGCGTGTGAAAGCTGGAAAACAACAAGAGATATAGAAACAAAGTTGAACGCATTCGAAAATAAATGTCTAAGGAAAATACTTGGTATAGAATGGAACGAATTCAAAACAAACGAGGAAATTAGAGAAATCGCCAATCAACCACTAATATCTTCAGTAATAAAGAAAAGACGATGGTCATACGTTGGACATGTGATGAGAAGAGATAATAATCGAATAGCAAAGCAAGCCCTCATATGGGAAACAACAGGTAAAAGAAAAAGAGGAAGACCCAGGGAGACACTGAGAAGAACATTGATGAGAGA
Source organism: Megaustenia siamemsis (assembly GCA_032433765.1). Taxonomy (NCBI): domain Eukaryota; kingdom Metazoa; phylum Mollusca; class Gastropoda; order Stylommatophora; family Ariophantidae; genus Megaustenia; species Megaustenia siamemsis. The sequence goes on from JAVIAB010000106.1 coordinate 55,496,398, forward strand.
GGCAAGAGCAGCAGGAATCGGCTCCCTCAATGAGATAGAACTGCTTGCACAGAACAGAGACAGATGGCGAGATTTGATAAAATATCTTTAAAAGAAAACTGCTAGAACAAAAATTCATATAGGTGAAGGTGTATCTTGGTCTACGCCCTATGGGCCGGTTACGGCTCGAAAGGTCAATAGATAGTTTGTGCAGCTTTTATCTAGAGATGTTAAATGCTGTTGTAGCAGGTTTTCATCCTCATATATTAGGCATTGGTCATCTGCGAAGAGTAGCTCATTGATGTTGGAGTTTTCTACCTCTATGTTATTATTTGATTTGTTTTTTTTGTTTTTTCATTAGACTTGACAGTGTGAAATATATATTAGACTTGACTGTGTGAAATATATATCAGACTTGACTATGTGAAATATATATTAGATTTGACTGTGTGAAATATATATTAGACTTGACCATGTGAAATATATATTAGACTTGACAGTGTGAAATATATATTAGACTTGACTGTGTGAAATATATATTAGACTTGACAGTGTGAAATATATATTAGACTTGACTGTGTGAAATATATATTAGATTTGACTGTGAAATATATATTAGATTTGACTGTGTGAAATATATATTAGACTTGACAGTGTGGAATATATATTAGACTTGACAGTGTGAAATATATATTAGACCTGACTGTGTGAAATATATATTAGACTTGACTGTGTGAAATATATATCAGACTTGACTGTGTGAAATATATATTAGACTTGACCATGTGAAATATATATTAGACTTGACTGTGTGAAATATATATTAGACTTGACTGTGTGAAATATATATCAGACTTGACTGTGTGAAATATATATTAGACTTGACTGTGTGAAATATATATCAGACTTGACTGTGTGAAATATATATTAGACTTGACCATGTGAAATATATATTAGATTTGACTGTGAAATATATATTAGACTTGACTGTGTGAAATATATCAGTGTTAGGATTAACCAACTATTTGTACTGTCTGTGTTTGTCAACAAGAAGGTAGCTTCAAGACATCAAAGAGATACTATACTTTTTGTAACAACAGCGGAAGTGGGATATGTGACTAGAGAAAGAGATCCCTTCAGATGGGCTGTGAAAAGAGCAAAGGACAACTATTTTGATGATGATGTGTGTGATTTGACTGCATGATGTTCTCACCTGGAAAATTTGCTTGAGAGAAAATAATGCACGCCTCAGTTCCCTGCCAGTTGAGTTCAACAGTTTTTCTGTAACAAACAGAACAACAATTAGCAACATCCTTTTACATATTGCTATGCTCTCAAGCAATATTTGCACGTAGAATAACATATAGATCAGGAGCAAACATTTGTCTGGGAGAATCTTCTATGAGTTATGTTTGAAATGAAAGTGCTAGATCCACTTTTTAAAAAATGCTCAAAGACCGCTTAATATCAAAGTCCAGGGGAAACAACTTCCAATGTTTTTGGATCAAGTAATTTTCAAGGGCGCTGCTGGAATATATTGTAACAACCGAGTGAAAAAAAATTGAATTGAAAGAGACAGAGAGAAAATACAAAAAATAGTACAAGATTATGGTATGATAGGAAGTCAACAACAAAAATAGTAAACAACTGCAATTATTGGAGATATGATCATCTATGCCTGCAAGCACAGTAGTTTAGTGATCGTTATTTCCCACAAAATTAACCCAATTTAAAAATCTGAGCACAAACAGATAAAGCCATTCATTAATCACAGCTTCTGTCCAGTAAAACATTGAGGTTATTGTTCTGACTCTACTTTCATACACCTGCCACATACTTTTGTCAAACATTATTTTTCTTCTTCTTCTATCCTTCTTCCATTGCCATTGGCGTCGAGGGAAGATGCAATCTGCGATTCTTTGCTCTTCTGTTGGCCCCTTCTGGTGTTATCCCTCCTAGTGACTCTAGTATTCCCTTAATCCATCTCTTTTGGTCTTCCTCTTAACCTGGCATTTTTGCAGCACTTGTTTATGGCTCTTTGAGTCATTGTTAGTTCTTTTTGTCTTGTTATGTGGCCAAACCAATTTATCTGTTGTTTCTTTATGTATTCGATGGCTGGTTCAATTTCGAGTTTCTTCCTCAAGTCAGTGTTTCTTACTGTGTCCCTTAAGTTATTTCCTGTCATTCTTCTGAAACATTTCATTTCGGTGGTCGTTATTTTTCTTGTTTTTCTAGAATTCAGCGTCCAATTCTGGCACTGGTAGCACAAGAGTTAGAAAAATTGATTTATAAATTGCCCTTTTTGCTTCCGTAGTTATTGTTTTCTTTTTCAATAGTGTTGATACTTGGCCTATAACTTGGCATGCTTTGTTACACCTTATATCTATTTCTGTCTCTTGAATATTGTCCTGTGTTAACGTGCTCCCCAGGTATTTAAAATTGTTTACTTGTTTCAGATTCTCTACTTGTTTCAGATTCTCTACTTGTTTCAGATTCTCTACTTGTTTCAGAATCATGTTTGTCAAAGTTTGTCAACTCTTACTGATACAGAAGACCTAGTATTGCAGCACCTCTAGGACGGACAAGTCACACCCTGGAACTACACCAACTCCCGCTTCTCCAGTAAAAACCGGGAATGTCAAGAAAGCTCTTACAACCTGTCACATTCTTGAGCCAAAGGGTTAAACAACTTGTGGCATTAGCACAACAAGGATAAAAATCCTCCTCTCATTCACCCTACCCTCTCCTATTCCCCAAGAATCACACCCAAAACACTGCTGCTTTATATTATAAAAATGAAAGCACTAACTAATTTCTAGAAAACTGTATGTTCTGAGAATGTCGTCAGATTATATTAATACTTCTGCACAAAACATTTATCATATATATTTTAGTTCTCCTACCCATTTCAGAATTATAAAATTTATATCAGCGTAGTCCATCCAACGTACGGCCCGTGAGACCAATTTTGGTGGCTCGCGGACCTCTTCGACAGTTTTCATTAATGGAATATATAAAAGCAATACAATCGTTAATTTTAAAATTATGGGATTGGGAAAATAAATAAGTCATTTTTTTCTGCAGGTTCTATAGTTCCCATGGTAAAAAGCACTCTGTTCACACAATATTCTCGTAATAATGTAGTCCCTGCTTCACGAAAAGTAACAGGTGATAATCCTTTCAACAAGACTTTTACGGAGACTTCACAAAGAAAATCTTTCCCTATATTCAACCGGAAATGTCATTTTTGTGAGGATGTGAATGTGGGTTTCAACGGCCGACAAGGGATTACTGATCACAGGTGCAAAATTCCCCTTGCAATTTTTTCAGTTGACCGGAGTATCAACCGCACATGAGTGTAAACAAATTTCACATACAGGCCGCAGTTGAATCTTAGCAACTCCAAAGACAATGGCATTCAGTTGATTGACAGCTCTTGACAAACTGCTAGGCGCTGGAACAAAACTACAAAATTACTGGGGCTATCTGAAGGCGTCGATAAGATTGACCAATAATACTGATCATCATCAGGTTTTATCCAGGAGTGTGGGCGGTACCAGAAAAAAAAAATATGCAAAAGCAAATTTAATTAGAGGTGGCAAACGGGTATTTCAAGCTCGCAGTTTTGAGTTATAGTAAAAGTAAAGTACCCCCGTCACGCCAAGTGGCGTATAGGGAAATATGGTGTTAGTGACCCTATATTTTACAGACCTTCAGCACATGATTTTTGGGGTAATGTGGTCAGTATTACGCCCGTGCTGCTTTACTTTCCCAGAAAAAAATCCGGTACCCATTTAAGGCTGGGTGAACCCGGAGGCCGTCGGTTGGGATCGAACCCTACCCCTTGTCCGTGGTAGTCCAGTTCACTAACCACTGAGCTATCGCGGCTCCCCTTTGAGTTATAACCTTTACAAAAACATAAGTTGGAGTCAACAGATATTTTAGTTTTAATTTGACAGTTCACAGACAGTTTTAAAGTTCAGAGCTAAAGTACTGTGAAACTCTTTATGCAGAGCTTTGCAGCAGGAGGCAATCTGATCATCAGAAGTAGACTCTCCTTCGAGCAAGTGTTTCGGCCCTTTAGCTAATTTTTAGCGTCAAGAGAAGATATACTTTGCGATGTTTTGCTCCCTTGTTGGCCTCTTAAGCTGTTATTGTATTTAATATTACATCAATCCATCTCTTCCATGGCTGACCCTTGAGTTTGGTGTTCTCTCAATGTTTTCTTCAGAACTGGCTGTATTGTGTTTTGGTTTTTCTGTCTAATCACGTGGCCAAACCGCCACGTTGTTTATTATTATATTGAAAGGCAGGAATTATTCCCAGCTTTTTCAGTTGAGAATTTCTGATCTTATCTCCCAGGCCGTTTCATGTCAAGCGATTAATACATTTCATTTCAAGAAGTGTTTATTTTTCTTATTGTTCTTGTGTCTAGCGTCCTGGTCCGGCACAGCACACACTGAAATGGAGATTATGTTGCAGAGCGCCTGTTATGCCTCTAGTGTTATTTCTTTGTTGGACAGTAGTGATGATAGTTGCCCGATGATTTGACAAGCCTTGTTGCAGCCGGAATCTATTTCTGCTGCTTGTGAATTGTCGTTTGACAGTCGTAGCCATTTTTCATGAACGGGTCAAATCTACACAATCTACTCACTTGCTCTCAATCAATAACAGAAACAAAATACCGCATGAAGTCAGTTATGAAGACGGTAGCATAAGGTAAATAGACCGGGGCTACTGCAATTTGTTTTATAAAAAGTCCACCTGTTTATTAAATTGGAACCAATAACAACATAGAAATATGCCATAAAAAATTTATTTCACTGAACCATGATTATACGACGTAACAGCAAGCATTGTAATAAGCTGTCGACAAAAAAAAATATGTTCAACAAAAAGAAGAAAGAAATGAACTAAACAGAGCTCCAGACAGCATGACATGAACCCTATTTGAGAACTGGGCCAATTACTCTCCCTACAAAAATGCTATATATTTGGTATGCCCTTTCACCGGTGACAAGAGGCAGAAAAACAAAATCAAGCGACCAAAAGATTATAAATATACAGTCAAACAGAAATACGAGAATATTACAACACGCATTCGCATATAAACTCATTAAAATATACTCAGAAATATATTAAACCTTGCAGTAAAATAGAAAAGTATTCAACCATACAGTAAAATAGCAATGTATTAAAACATGCAGTAAAATAGAAATGTATTAAAATATGCATTCAGATAAAATATTCATTAAAATACAGTCATAAATCTATTTACTAAACATACTGTTAGGTTAAACATTATTAAAGCATAAGTTCATTCATATATACAGCCAGATAAAAATACCAGTAAGGAAACAAACATATACAAGAGCCAAACGGAACATAGGTACATAAATGCCAAAAAGAACTCGGGACTCCAAACACACGATTCAAAGTCCCCCGTGAAGACACATGAGTAAAACAATAGAAGAAACACGATTTTAAAAAAAAGATAAAAACACACAGAGAGAAGAGTCAAACAAAATAAAACAATGACACACACCAGCAAGAGCACTCAAGAGGCAACAACTCAATCTGTCCACAAACAGGAGCATCCCAGGAGGCAACAGCTCAATCTGCTCTCAAACATAAGCCTTCCAGGAGATAGCAGCTCAATCTGTCCACAAACAAGAGCATCCATCCCAGGAGGCAACAGCTCAATATGTCCACAAATAAGAGCATCCAAGGAGGCAACAGTTCAATCTGTCCACAAACAAGAGCATCCCAGGAGCAAAAGCATCCCAGGAGCAACAGCTCAATATGTCCACAAACAAGAGCATCCCAGGAGGCAACAGCTCAATCTGCCCACAAACAAGAGCATCCCTGGAGACAGCAGCTCAATCTGCCCACAAACAAGAACATCCCAGGAGGCAACAGCTCAATCTGCCCACAAACAAGAGCATCTCTGGAGACAGCAGCTCAATCTGCCCACAAACAAGAGCATCCCTGGAGACAGCAGCTCAATGTCCCATTAAAAAAGCATGCTCGCCAATATAACCTAGAAGACAATCTGAAGTAGAAAATGGAGCTGCATCACACACAAAAAAGCCCCATAATAAACAAACGCATTCAAGCAACCAGAAACACGCGTGTGCAACTTTGAATCTCTACTCAAACTCACACATACGAGTCAAAGAAAACACAATCTCGTTGAGTCAAAACATAAAACAAACAAACACACACACATGAACGCACACGACACTGTCAGGAATACAAAAGGGAGGTAAACTGTCGTCCTAAATGCCAGGAAGAACTGCGGCATGACTGTGTAAACACTGGGCGATTTAGTCAACAGACGAGTTACCGGTCGTAGCGGGCCGAAACAAGGGAGAAAGCTGTAAAAGGGACGTACACAGAGTGAGACTGTGTGCTCGATTGATTGTTTAAATTAAAAGTGAAATTCTAGCTGTAACATTAGAAATCGTGCAACATTTATGAGTTAAGGTGATCTGAGCTTTAAACATTCCGTTCATTCATTAAACTGATATTTTTATTTGAAGCGGTTCCAATTTGTGACACCATACATGTCAATGTCAATTCTCTCATTTGATTAGCTCTCTCTGTACGTTTCGACGCGTTGTGCGTCATCTCAATTTCGGTCACATACGTTTCCCCGCATAGTGCGTCACTCTCAATTTGATTAGTGTGAACCGTCATCAAACCATATTCTTTTTACATGTCTTGTATCATCTTGGTATTGGTGAAGTCTAATACCTTGTTCAATTATGTAAAATTTCGCATATAATATGTTATGTGTTCATCATCATCATCATCAAGTACCGTGCCTACTGGCGTAGGTGATCATGTCTCACCACAATTTTCGATCTTGGCAGCTATTTATCATTTCTGTTGTTGACCTTCTGCCAAGCCATTCTCTTAAGCTGTCTGTTATTTTTTTCTCTTTGCTTCCCTCTATCTCTTCATCACTCAATTTTTCCAGTTGTTACAATATATTCTAGTTGTTCTCTTCTCATTACATGGCCAAAAAATGATGATTGTCTCTTCCTAATATTGGAAATTAGTTCTCTTTTTGCTTTGACCTCCCTCAGAACGTTTTCATTACTCTTCTTAGCTGTCCATGGTACTCTCAACATTCTTCCGTAAAACCACATTTCTACAGACTCCAGTGATTTTCTTGTCTGTTGTCCTATTGTCCATGATTCGCATCCATATGTTAAGACTGGCTCTATATAACATTTAAGAACTCTTTTTCTTATTTCTATTGTCAAAAATGGATTGCATAGTATCTTCCTAATTTTTTGGAAAGCTACTTTTGCCTGGGCCATTCTACATCTCGCCTCTTTTGTACATCTACCGTCTGAGGTTAACAAAGTTCCCAAATATATATATTCATTTACCTGTTATAATATTTGTAATATGTCATGTGTTAGATAAATATAAATATGTAGATTGATTCTTGAGACCATGACAAGTTTTCTTTCTGAAATCTCTCCTGTTGCATTGATAAAAAGCATCCGCATGGAAAGAGTTAATAAATGAGAAACTTATGAGAAAAGCATTTCAAATTTTGAACAACATGGCCCACTTTCAGAGACAGAGTGGAATGGCGCTCCATGGTAGCCAACCTTCGATGCGGAGACGGCACTCAATGATGATGATGATGAATGAGAAGAGAACAGCTGGAATATATTGTAACAACTGGGATAATTTAGAGGAACGAAGAGATAGAGATAAGCAAAGAGAAAAGATACCAGACAGCTTAAGTGAATGACTTGGCAGAAGGCCAACAACAGAAATGATAAATAACTGTCGATATCGAAAGTTGTGGAGAGACATGGTCACCTACGCCAGTAGGCATGTTACTTAATGATGGTGATGACATGTAACAATACAAATGTAAACATCTGTTCCATAACATTAGTTAATGTGGCTGAGGGGTTAAACATTGATGTGTCTCAGTACAGCATTTGGAAGTGAAGGATCGAGTTACTGGCCTTGCGGTTTTTGACTTCTTGGCGAGGCACGGTCCGTTCAAGCTCTCTTCGTATTCAAGCTCAACTGTCATTTAAAATTAGGGAAAACTATAATTCTTCAAAGTAATCATGCCAGGAGAACTCGCTGACGTAATGGTCAGTGGACTAGCCTATTAATCTGAAGGTGGAAAGTTCAAATGTCAGTTGAGGCTTACATTTTTTACTGAACTAAAAGGCGCTCGGGGTCCACCCAACCTTTTAAAATGGGGACCAGAGATAAAGGTAAAGATAAAGTACGAGACTTGAATCGGCGTCTTAGCACACGAGCATTCTCCCATATGTGCTCGGCCACCAATCCAGAAGTGTTCGGAGACTTCTGGATAGTATGACTTCATGCATCGAAACTCACGATGCGAGGCGGTATTCCTAACCTTTCCAAAGTAATACCCAGATAGCCATTTCTGCCAGCGGCTGGGTCGACCGCGGGTGTATTTTTTTTCCTTCTAACCACGAGTATAACTCACACTGCTTCTAGTGGGAACCGTACACGGGTTGTCCGAACGTCGATAGCCTACTCGGGTGGTTGTTCCAACTAGGCTACTACCTAGATCCTCGTACATTCTTATCATGTGTTTCTAAATAAAAGCATTTTCAGTTTTCTAAACAAAGTACTTTATTACAAGCCTTTTCTAACTATAAACAACTTATTAATGTTACCCTGCTACCCAATTCCCCACTATCCAACCGCAAGGAACTAGTGAGCCGCAAGGATGTAGAATTTTTCAAAATGGAAGAGATGTCAAAACTCCAAACAGAAGCAATATATAACGAACATGTACATAGATGCAGACAAACAATAACAACTCTATAATTGAACTAGTGACAAGCGTTTACTGTAACAGTCGACAATGGGTGCTCAAAACCTGATTAATGTCATGTTGTGCAATTACTGTGGCTGCAAGAAAGTTTAACCAGAGGTCAGCCCTGAGAATAGATAAGGTTCTAGTATTCTTGTTTATGGAGTATTCCCGCAACATGTTTAGAAGCACGAGATTGGCACACGGAGAGCAAATATAAGAAATGATACAGAAACGTTCTCGGGGTCTGCCCGCTGGTCGTAAGTTGACGGCCATCTTTTGTCGCCTGCACATGGGTAACTTTCCTTCAGCCAAAAACCGTTTTCAATTTCATTTTAAAAAAAAATGGAAATGGTGGTCTCTCGAAGGCAAAGGCTGAGGTTGAAGGACAGTGTCTCGCCAAGAAATAGACAAAACCTACAAGACAAGACAATTCTAAGAAGCAGGACGCAAGAGAAATGAGATGAGACTTTCTCACATACAAATGACTTGTTTATTCTTCTACCAAGTCTGTATGTCATTCAATTTGTAGCAGAAATCAATGAGAGGAGCTACTCGAAAAACTAGCATCTGGCAGTTTCTACTGAAATTGATAACAGCATGCTCTCATCTGTCTGTAAGGATTTAACAGCAACTCCTTCCCCACAAAGACACGCACAAATATACAGAGAACACACGCGACTGTGAGATGGCGAGGTGCAGTAAGAAAAAAAAAAAAAAGGAACGCGGGGACTATATGTTTATATATGGTGTATATATATGTATATATATGGTATAACTTATACCTTACATGGTAGTGGCCACCTCCCTCAAAATATTCCCCTTCTGAGAGTTGACAACGCCCCTAACGGTACTGCAACTTTTGGGGAATCATTCATGGTAGTCATTTTCTTTCAACCTATGACCCAGCTTAATGTTCTCCCCCTGTCTGGAATCTTCGTGTCTTTAACTTCCTTTTTAGTTTTGGAAAAAAGAAAAAGTCGCAAGGTGCTAGGTGAACACGGAGAATGGTGCAGCACATTAATTTTGTTACTTGGGCAAAAACCATCGAGTCTGGAGGGCAGTATGGGCTGATGTTTGGCAGAGAAACTATCCTCTTTCTGTCGTTTGTCTGGCCGCCTTTACCACACGCCATCTAGTAGATGTCTCAAGACCTGGACATATGTAGAATTAGTGGTTTGACGTGCAGGCACAAGTTCATTGTGATGAATTCCTTTTTGATTTAAAAAAAAAAAAATCAACATGCACACAACGTTGCTCTTGACTTGTTCCGCTTCCTTCGGTCGAGGTGACGACAAACTTGTCCACTATCTGGATTTTCATTTGGATTCCGTGTCGAAGACCTAGACATTACGTCCGTCACCTGTAGTGACACTTGACAGAAAGCTGGGCTAATTGGCTGCATGTACTTCCAATCTGTGTAAATGTCAAGTCATTGCTGCTTTTGGTGAACGCTCAGCGTCTAAGCACAAACTTCGATGCAACTCGCCGCATCACTAAATCCTTCGCTACAATTAAGCGACAGCTTCCATGACTGACTCTCCACAAGCACACAAACTTCGATGCAACACATCATCATCATCATCATCGAGTGCCGTCTCCGCAACGAAGGTTGGCTACAATGGAGCGCCATTCTGCTCTGTCTCTTGCTTCGATGGTGCAGATTGTCATAGGCTGACTTGTCCATCTTTTGATGTTACTCGTCCATGTTAGTCTTGGCCTCTGCCTCTTTTACCTTGTATTTTCCCCTTCAGGATTACTTTTAGCAGGCTGTTGTGTCTTTTAACATGGCCCAAAAATCGCATTTGTCTTGTTTGAATTATGTTTAGTAGTTCTCTTTTCATTTTTAGTTGTTTTAAGACTTCGTCTCTTGTCTTCTTTTCCTTTCATCCAATTCTACCTATTCTTCTATATATCCACATTTCAAAGGCTTCAATTCTCAGTACTGTTTTCTTGTCTAATGTCCATGTTTGTGCACCATATAAGCATATTGAGAAGATGTAACATTTTGCTATTCTTAGATTTAGCCCTGTGTTATTTGTTTTGATGTTAGTATGTTCTTCATGACATTAAAATTACTTTTTGCCATTCGTATTCTTTTGTTTATTTCAGTTGTACATTTTCCATCACTGGTTATAGTATGTTCAAGGTAGTTGTAGTTCTGAACTGTCTCCAGGTCTATTCCTTCAATTTTGATATCCATTTGTGGGTTTTGAGTATTTCCTTTGTTTATGATCATAGTTTTAGTCTTTTTGATATTCATATCTAGTCAATTTTTTTGCTTATCATGTTTATTTCATTAAGTAATTGTTGTAGACCTTTATGATTTTCTGCTAGTAGTACAGTATCATCAGCATATCTTAGGTTATTGATTACCTTTCCATTAATTTGTAGGCCTGGCATCTCTATGATGTTTTTAAAGATTTGCTCAGTGTATAGATTGAACAAACTTGGTGATAGGATGCATCCCTGCCTTACTCCTCTTTTTATATCAATGGGTATAGAGTTCTCTTTATTTGGTATCCTTCGCTACAATTAAGCGACAGCTTCCATGAGTGACTCCCACAAGCACACAAACTTCGATGCAACTCGCCGCATCACCAAATCCTTCGCTACAATTATGTGACAGCTTCCATGAGTGACTCCCACAAGCACACAAACTCAATGCAACTCGCCGCATCACCAAATCCTTCGCTACAATTATGTGACAGCTCCCATGACTGACTCCCACACTAACTTTATCAAATGCTTCAACAGTAACCTTCACCGATAATGTGACGTGCATTCTTAACCATTTCTGTCTTTGAACTTGGACAGCGGTCGATCAGGTTGCTTATCATCAATGTTCACCCTCTTAAACCAAGAAAACAACTGAAATGTCTCTAATAGGCTCTTTACTATTCCACAGAAGCCGATAGTAATATTTCCTTGCATTGTGTCGCAGCTTTTCTCAACTTCAAATATAATTTAATGCGCAAGTTATGTGTCACGGAAATCCGCTAGGCCTCAATCGTACGGTGCGCCTAGAATGTGTTAAAAAAAAGGTGTTAAAATGCACCTGTTTTCGTCACTTCTGTTACACAAATGATAATCACACAGGTCACTCAATTCAATGGAGGTCCTAGCCACCTGTGTTGAAACTACTTTCTTTTCGAGGGCGGTACATTCAGTCTCGGTATATTTTGAATGCATCTCGTACGTCTATGGAACAAATGGGTGGTGAATGTACGTCTATAGAACAAATGGATGGTGAATGTACGTTTAAGGAACAACTGGGTGATGAATGTACGTCATTGGTACCAATGGGTGGTGAATGCACGTCTATAGAACAAATGGGTGGTGAATGTACGTCTATGGAACAAATGGGTGGTGAATGTACGTCTATGGAACAAATGGATGGTGAATGTACGTCTATAGAACAAATGGGTGGTGAATGTACGTCTATAGAACAAATGGGTGGTGAATGTACGTCTATGGAACAAATGGGTAGTGAATGTACGTCTATGGAACAAATGGATGGTGAATGTACGTCTATAGAACAAATGGGTGGTGAATGTACGTCTATGGAACAAATGGGTGGTGAATGTACGTCTATAGAACAAATGGATGGTGAATGTACGTCTATGGAACAAATGGGTGGTGAATGTACGTCTATGGAACAAATGGGTGGTGAATGTGCGTCTATGGAACAAATGGATGGTGAATGTACGTCTATGGAACAAATGGATGGTGAATGTACGTCTATGGAACAAATGGGTGGTGAATGTACGTCTATGGAACAAATGGGTGGTGAATGTACGTCTATAGAACAAATGGATGGTGATTGTACGTCTATGGAACAAATGGATGGTGAATGTACGTCTATGGAACAAATGGATGGTGAATGTACGTTTAAGGAACAACTGGGTGGTGAATGTACGTCTATAGAACAAATGGATGGTGAATGTACGTCTATAGAACAAATGGATGGTGAATGTACGTCTATGGAACAAATGGATGGTGAATTTACGTCTATAGAACAAATGGGTGGTGAATGTACGTCTATGGAACAAATGGGTGGTGAATGTACGTCTAAAGAACAAATGGATGGTGAATGTACGTCTATGGAACAAATGGATGGTGAATGTACGTCTATGGAACAAATGGGTGGTGAATGTACGTCTATAGAACAAATGGATGGTGAATGTACGTCTATGGAACAAATGGATGGTGAATGTACGTCTATGGAACAAATGGATGGTGAATGTACGTTTAAGGAACAACTGGGTGATGAATGTACGTCATTGGTACCAATGGGTGGTGAATGCAATTCCATGAAATCAATGGGTGGTGAATGCACGTCTATGGAACAAATGGGTGGCGAATGCACGTCTATGGAACAAATGGATGGTGAATGCACGTCTATGGAACAAATGGATGGTGAATGCACATTTACGAAACAACTGGGTGATGAGTGTACGTCAAATGGGTGGTGAATGCAATTCCATGAAATCAATGGGTGTGAATGCACGTCTATGGAACAAATGGATGGTGAATGTACGTCTATGGAACAAATGGATGGTGAATGCACGTTTACGGAACAAATGGATGGTGAAAGTACGTCTATGGAACAAATGGATGGTGAATGTACGTCTATTGAACAAATGGATGGTGGATGTACGTTTATGGAACAAATGGATGGTGAATGTACGTCTATGGAACAAATGGATGGTAAATGTACGTCTATGGAACAAATGGATGGTGAATGTACGTCTATTGAACAAATGGATGGTGAATGTACGTTTATGGAACAAATGGATGGTGAATGTACGTCTATGGAACAAATAGATGGTGAATGCACGTTTACTAACAAATGGATGGTGAATGTACGTCTATGGAACAAATGGATGGTGAATGTACGTTTACGGAACAAATGGATGGTGAATGTACGTCTATGGAACAAATGGATGGTGAATGTACGTTTACGGAACAAATGGATGGTGAATGTACGTCTATGGAACAAATGGATGGTGAATGCACGTTTACGGAACAAATGGATGGTGAATGTACGTCTATGGAACAAATGGATGGTGAATGTACGTTTACGGAACAAATGGATGGTGAATGTATGTCTATGGAACAAATGGATGGTGAATGTGCGCCTATGGAACAAATGTATGGTGAATGCACGTCTATGGAACAAATGGATGGTGAATGCACGTTTACGGAACAAATGGATGGTGAATGTACGTCTATGGAACAAATTGATGGTGAATGTAAGTCTATGGAACAAATGTATGGTGAATGTACGTCTATGGAGCAAATGGATGGTGAATGTACGTCTATGGAACAAATAGATGGTGAAAGCACGTTTACGGAACAAATGAGTGGTGAATGTACGTCTATGGAACAAATGGATGGTGAATGTACGTCTATGGATTTGAATGTACGTCTATGGAACAAATGGATGGTGAATGTATGTCTATGGAACAAATGGATGGTGAATGCACGTCTATGGAACAAATGGATGGTGAATATACGTCTATGGAACAAATGGGTGGTGAATGTATGTCTATGGAACAAATGGATGGTGAATGTACGTCTATGGAACAAATGGATGGTGAATGTACGTCTATGGAACAAATGGATGGTGAATGCACTTTTACGAAACAACTGGGTGATGAATGTACGTCATTGGTAACAATGGGTGGTGAATGCAATTCATGAAATCAATGGGTGGTGAATGCACGTCTATGGAACAAATGGATGGTGAATGCACGTCTATGGAACAAATGGGTGGTGAACGTATGTCTATGGAACAAATGGGTGGTGATTGCATGTCTATGGAACAAATGGGTGGTGAATGTACATCATTGGTTCCATTGGGTGGTGATTGCAATTCCATGAAACCAATGGGTGGTGAATGCACATTTATCGAGGTCGGAGCCGATGAGTTACCAGAAAATAAGATGACAACGATGAGTTAATGAATCATGAATAAGTTGATAGAACAAAGAGGGCCACTGACTGAAAACGAAGGAGCAGAGACGATGAATTAAACATATGGAGTCAATACAGCGATGGAGACAAATGTGATGGAAACCAAATGGGCGATGCTCAAACCAGATTGGAAACCACTGATCTAACCAAACGATAAAACACATATTTGAGGGTGGGCGGTGGAGATAACGAGCGTCAGTTGTTTAACAGATATCACATTTATATACTGTAAGAAAATATGAACAAACACGTGAAAATAGAAATAGGGACATAAAGATGACGTTCATGGTGGTCCCCAGGTTGTAAGTTATTATTCTCTCCCCCTACCCAGAGTATGAAATAATGAGAGACATATCTTTTACAGATTGGGCGCCGCCAGTATGTGGGCGATTGTGATGACGACAGATTGCGCTAAGAAAGACCAAACAAATAAAGAAACTCTTTAAAATTAGAGATGGTCGGATATATTTTAGGAGGGATAAAATTAGAGGCAGTTTATTTATGGAATATACATAAGCATGTCGTCAGGTAAAAGATAAGGCTTGATGGAAAGGTTAAAAGTAATTGGGTGTGACTTGCTAGAGATGGGAGAGCAACATAAAGAGATGAAGGATAATATTTTAAAAGACAATTCTAGAATTCTAGACATTTCTGTCACTACTGAAGTTAGTGAATTTTCGTAATTTAAAAAATAAATGTGTTTGTCTGCAAACATCGAAAGACACCATCAATAAAGCGAGCTCTCTAAGATATCAGAGAGAAATGACACCTTTTGTGAGACGAGCTCTCAATAATTGGACACCTTTGAACATCACAAGAAGTATCACTAAATCGTTCTCAATAACTGTGTTTACCTTTTGTATTCCATAGTCAACAAATAAAAGATCGACTAAATATGCAAACAACAAGCGTATATAAGTGTATGTGTAAATAAACTTTCAACACAAAAGAATGCTCAGCCAAATAATTCAGGATGAACTCCAAGACTCAACCACAAACAACAAGCGTATATAAGTGTATGTGTAAATAAACTTTCAACACAAAAGAATGCTCAGCCAAATAATTCAGGATGAACTCCAAGACTCAACCCACAAACAACAAGCGTATATAAGTGTATGTGTAAATAAACTTTCAACACAAAAGAATGCTCAGCCAAATAATTCAGGATGAACTCCAAGACTCAACCACAAACACTTTCACCAACCATTTCTTTGCCCGGCTACAACAACATCCCGCCATAATTTCAAAGTGAGCCAAAAAAATAACTTCGGCCCATCTTTTGTTTCAATCGACAATCGCGCCTTTATTCTGGCAATGCATAGAACAACCTTCATTAACCAAGCACACACACACTTGGGTTCATAAAGCACGTTTAACCGACACCTGAACGATCAAACAAAATAGCAGAAAGAACGTTCAGCATTATAATTGATGCTGGTATTTTAAAAGAAACTGTTCGCCTTCAAGACAGACCGGCATTCATTATGGTTGAGTTATTTTATTTTCTGGTAATCTATCAACAGGTAGAGTTTCACAATATAATGACAGCATTCTCTAGAAAGGAAAAGCAGCGGGCGAGAGAGCAGGCAATCCCACCTCATGAAGCTGAGGTTTAGCACAATGACGTCACTAACGCTTCATTACCCAACGGCATATACTATAAGACAACCTATACATTTTTTTCTCCTGTGTTAATCATTCATTTTTGACCTCAGGGGAAAGTGGAGTGGTTTTGACAAGTGCCTTTCTTCATGTGTAGCAAATTGTGCACCGTTTAATCTTGTACTGTGTTCATCCAACTCTTTCAAGCTTGGGGGCCTCGGTACCCTAGTTTGGAAAACCACCCGACTGAGCTATCGACGTGTGGACACCCCGTGTTCGATTCCCGCTGGAAGCAGTGTGAGTTGTACTCGTGGTTAGAAAATAAAAAAAATCCCCGCGGTCGACCCAGCCGTTAGCAGAAATGGGTACCAGGGTATAGTAGTCTGGGAAGGTGAAGAATGCCGCCTGGCATCGTGAGTTTCGATGCCTGAAGCGACACTATCCAGAAGTCTTCGAACACTTCTGGATAGGTGGCCGAGCACATATGGGTGGAAACTCGCGTGCTAAGACGCTGATTAAAGTCTCGTACCTTACTTTATCTTTACCTTGCAAGCTCATTTTTTTGGTTATCACAAATTAATAATTACTGTGGGATACTATGCGATAGTGAACGCGTTTGAAGTCCATAAAATTTGATTGGCTGTTTCCAAACGCAATTCCCATATGGTGTTACACCTACACTTGTTATATGTTTAACAATAATTTAGTCACATTATTATATTCTGTATTTTAACATTTAAATTAGTATAATCATTATTCAATGTTATTGAGTTATTGAGTTATTTGCGGGTCATCATCATTGCACTCCGAACATGTCCATAGGTGCTCAGATCCCCTCCTCAGCAATTCCCTCAGTGTCCAGCGACTGACGACTCCAGTTCTACGTTGGTTGATAAGTCTTCTTACACGGCCACCAAGTTTCTCATTTCTGGCCGTGCCCATCTTAACTCCCATTTCCATCATCCGAAGAAGTGACGTTGATCTGTGTTTGTCGAAGTCCTGTGCTCTTCCAACATCTCGAAGGGCATTGATGATGTCCGCCCGATCCATCGATTGCCCGTCCTCAACGACAGCGCAGCTAGCCAACTTGTCCGCTCTCTCATTTCCCCGTACTCCCGCATGTCCAGGGACATAGACAAAGGTGACCTTACGTATTTTGGATTTCTGCAACGACAGAATACATTATTCAATGTATTGCAGTTAATGTCCATGTTTGACGTCTAAAGCATATTCGTTAATTAGTTCCTCTTGTGCTGAAGACAGCACCCAGAGAGGAAGTCATAGCTCTCCAAAGTTGACGATTTGCTGCTAGTTCAAGTAGGTCTTGGTTCACTCTTACTTGCTGTTGTTGGCCTGGTGATTTTGCCTACTTCTTGTCGAGGCACGATCCCTTCAACATCAGACTAAGTCTGCTAGATTATATTAGACCGAAATTGTCATCGAAAAATGAAAGTTAAAGCCACTTTGGGCTGGTGCCCAGATTTCTTAATCCCACCTCTGAGTCTTCGTAGTAATTGACCCGCATAGCGTTACCTTTGGTCTTTCTCAAAGCGTTTCATTTGGTTTTCCTAACAGCGTTTCCTTTGGTCTTCCTCACAGCGTTTTCTTTGGTCTTCCTAATGGCGCTTACTTTGGTCTTCCTCATAGCGTTTCCTTTGGTCTTTCTCACAGCGTTTCATTTGGTTTTCCTAATAGCGTTTCCTTTGGTCTTCCTCATAGCGTTTCCTTTGGTCTTCCTAATGGCGTTTCCTTTGGCCTTCCTAATAGCATTTACTTTGATCTTTCTCACAGCGTATCCTTTGGTCTTCCTCATAGCGTTTCCTTTGGTCTTCCTAATGGCGTTTAATTGGTCTTCCTCATAGCGTTTCCTTTGGTCTTTCTCACAGCGTTTCCTTTGGTCTTCCTAATAGCGTTTACTTTGGTTTTTTCACAGCGTTTACTTTGGTCTTCCTCATAGCGTTTCCTTTGGTCCTTCTCACGGCGTTTCCTTTGGTCTTCCTCATAGCGTTTACTTTGGTCTTCCTCATAGCGTTTCCTTTGGTCTTTCTCACAGCGTTTCCTTTGGTCTTTCTCACAGCGTTTCCTTTGGTCTTCCTAATAGCGTTTACTTTGTTTTTTTCACAGCGTTTCCTGTGGTCTTCCTCACAGCGTTTCCTTTGGTCTTCCTCATAGCGTTTCCTTTGGACTTTCTCACAGCGTTTCCTTTGGTCTTCCTCACAGCGTTTCCTTTGGTCTTCCTCATAGCGTTTCCTTTGGACTTTCTCACAGCTTTTCCTTTGGTCTTCCTCACATCGTTTCCTTTGGTCTTCCTAATAGCGTTTCCTTTGGTCTTCCTAATAGCGTTTACTTTGGTCTTCCTAATAGCGTTTACTTTGGTCTTTCTAATAGCGTTTACTTTGGTCTTCCTCATAGCGTTTCCTTTGGTCTTCCTCATAGCGTTTCCTTTGGTCTTCCTAATAGCGTTTACTTTGGTCTTCCTAATAGCGTTTCCTTTGGTCTTCCTAATAGCGTTTACTTTGGTCTTCCTAATAGCGTTTACTTTGGTCTTCCTAATAGCGTTTACTTTGGTCTTTCTCACAGCGTTTCCTTTGGTCTTCCTAATAGCGTTTACATTGGTCTTCCTCATAGCGTTTCCTTTGGTCTTTCTCACAGCGTTTCCTTTGGTCTTCCTAATAGCGTTTCCTTTGGTCTTTCTCACAGCGTTTCCTTTGGTCTTCCTAATAGCGTTTCCTTTGGTCTTTCTCACAGCGTTTCCTTTGGTCTTCCTAATAGCGTTTCCTTTGGTCTTCCTAATAGCGTTTCCTTTGGTCTTTCTCACAGCGTTTCCTTTGGTCTTCCTAATAGCGTTTCCTTTGGTCTTCCTAATAGCGTTTCCTTTGGTCTTCCTAATAGCGTTTACTTTGGTCTTCCTCATAGCGTTGACTTTGGTCTTCCTCATAGCGTTGACTTTGGTCTTCCTCATAGCGTTGACTTTGGTCTTCCTCATAGCATTGACTTTGGTCTTCCTCATAGCGTTGACTTTGGTCTTCCTCATAGCGTTGACTGTGGTCTTCCTCATAACGTTAACTTTGGTCTTCCTCATAACGTTGACTTTGGTCTTCCTCATAGCGTTGACTGTGGTCTTCCTCATAACGTTAACTTTGGTCTTCCTCATAGCGTTGACTTTGGTCTTCCTCATAGCGTTGACTTTGGTCTTCCTCATAGCGTTGACTTTGGTCTTCCTCATAGCGTTGACTTTGGTCTTCCTCATAACGTTAACTTTGGTCTTCCTCATAGCGTTAACTTTGGTCTTCCTCATAGCGTTATTTTTGGTCTTCCTCATAGCGTTAACTTTGGTCTTCCTCACAACGTTTCCTTTGGTCTTCCTCATAGCGTTAACTTTGGTCTTCCTTATAGCGTTAACATTGGTCTTCCTCATAGCGTTAACTTTGATCTTCCTTGATTTCGTTAACCAGATAGTTTGAACATGACTGTTTGATGGGGAAGTCTTTCTTCATCCATTCTCAGCACAAAACCGGTGTAATTTCAACGTCTTCTTCTTCTAATGTTAGAAAAGTATTCTAGATCTTCTTTAGTTTCGTCTCTTATCTTATCGTTTGACGTATATTCTCTCAGTGTGTTCATTATCAAAGAACATTGTGGCAGAGGAGAGAGCGAGAGAGAAAGAAAGAGAGAAACTGGTGTACAATACCTTTTTAGTATCGGTCAACACATTTATCTTTCTAACTAATGGACACTGTTCAATTGTCCATTTTTCTTCTTTGTATTTATTCCCTATTTCAGTATATATTTTTTGTTTTCTCTGAAACGTACGAAACATTTTAAACGATTTTCTTCATTATTTTCCTTGAGCATTCTGATTTTGTTCTTTTAACATCGTCCTGCCTCTAAACCAAGCTTGTATTCATAAGCTTCTATATTTCGGTTGGTGCAAGCTTCATCCAATGAACTTGCAATATATAGTATTCTTCTCTTTCACTTTCTTTTTCATCCCTGTCCATTCATGCCCATCCATTCTCTCTATCCACTCACGCCACCCTCTCTCTCAACTCGCTCCCTCCGTCCCTTCCCTCTCTCTCAACTCGCTCCCTCCCTCCCTCCCCTCTCTCTCCACTCACTCCCTCTTCTCTCTCTCTCTCTACTCCCTCCATCCCAACTCCCTCCTTCCCCCTTTCTCTCTCTTCCTTTCTTCCCTGTTTCCAGCATCAGTTATAATAACAATAATACGGCTAGTAGATGTGTTCCAAGTCAAAGAATGACATTCCAAAACAATGTTCACACTAAGTGAACGTGACTGCCCATATGAAGCACAGACAATAATAGCAGATAATGGACAGGAAATTACCAATTACCATTGCGCTGTCGACCCCGAGAGATGACAAAAACCGTTTCCCGCTACCACTGCCATTGCTTGGGTTTAGTTATAACAGAGCCTGATCATTAGGGCAGGATTGTGCTTTCACCATGGATGTGTAATGGGAAATATTAAGATGAGCCGAAACGTATATTATGTAAGGGTGTAAGAGTAAGTAGCAAGAGTGGCTTCCAAGAATGAAAGTGGGGGGTTAAGGCAAAGAAATGCAAGTGAATGCATAAAAATGCGAAGCTGCAGTAAAGCTGAATGCGAGGAAAAATTGAAAAAAAAAGAAAAAATGGTATGTTAGAAGCTTTACGTGATTAGTAGACGACACAGATTCGAACGACGTTTCGGCTCAATAGGCCTTCAGCAGGAACAAACAAACAACATACACACACAGATATGTGAATAAATAAAACTAATCCTACATAGCTAACTAGTAATGAAACATCAAAAACAAAATAATCGAAATATGTTGACTTCCCTGTGTGTCGTGGACTGTGGTCAGGCTAGGAAAGGAATTTCTCACGGGTGTATAAGAATGAAAGTGATTGGATGAAGATGGTAGTCACTTCCAGCACATGCTGTGATGTCGTCGCATTTCCGGTAAAATGAAGTAAGTCCGCTTCAAATTTCTTGGCAATACCTTCCTTAGTGGTAAAACCAAGAAATGCCGAGTTCAGTAACGAGTGAGACACCCTATACAACCACAAAGCTAATGTGCTGCCTGGAGCAATTATGGAAAAGGTAGTTACATAGCACAGAGGTGTGAACAGTTTTAATATCACCATGTCTCAGAAAACTGAGGTTGGGGTGGAATTTGTGGACGTTGTACTTTTTCTGACTGCTGTTACAACAACTGACTGCTGTTACACCAACTGACTGCTGTTACAACAACTGACTGCTGTTACCTTAGCAAACTACAACGGCATCGTTACAACTTTGTTGTGAATGCTCAAAGCAACGTTCCTTAATGCTGCGCGCTGAATGCACGACTCAAAGATCAAGCGCTAGTACTAGGGCACGTTCCAATCAACTATTTGTGTTTTAGGTTCGACATTTGTCGTTCCCGAAGAAAGACATCCAACCGAAACGTGAGATCTCTCACGTGGGGTGGTGTCCCATACCGCTGTAAAGCTGATTCAATACCTGTTTTCCAAGGCACAACGGCTGCGATCTCCGACTACTGCCGTTCTGGAGAGGATTGAGCCCCGCCAGGTTTTTGAGCCTGTTAGACACACATGACAACATAACATGGTGTAGCCACGTATCTCGATCATCGGCCCTAGCAAGAACCATTCTGTAGGGAACTTTGAAAGGGGCGAAAAGGTGCGGTTGGAAGAGAAAGAGACGGAAAGATAACATCAAAGAATAGATTGGCCTTGACTTTGCAGGGTCCCAAAGAAAGACTAAAGAAAGAGAGAAATGAAGAAGGTTGACGAAGTCTGTCAGTGGTGTATCAACAACCCTCGATGTTATGGGAAGAAGAAAAAAGTCTATTTGCTATTGTCCATTATACATTAAACAAAAATCTACCTTTAGAACTCTACCATCACGCCATCACATTTGTCGATTCTATTGGCACTGACAATCACTACCTTTCACAACTATCTGCCTGTATCTCAAAGAACACTAAGATCGTACACAACCTACCCACTGAAGAAGATTATCATAATATTGTGGCAAAAAAAAAAAAATCAGC
Source organism: Megaustenia siamemsis (assembly GCA_032433765.1). Classification (NCBI taxonomy): domain Eukaryota; kingdom Metazoa; phylum Mollusca; class Gastropoda; order Stylommatophora; family Ariophantidae; genus Megaustenia; species Megaustenia siamemsis. Next base: position 55,518,850 of record JAVIAB010000106.1, read on the forward strand.
AAACCGAGAAGTGATCAAAGAGGAGATGAACAAAGTTGATAACAGGGAGTAGATGAAACTGAATAGGTGGTCTGCTCTTGGGGGATCCAGAAACAATCACTAGGATTGTCTTGGATTGGACTCCAGAGACAAGCAAAGGGCAGTAAAACCATATGACAACATAGAGGATAGTGTGAGCCAGACATGGGAACCATGCGATGCATGGGCACAAACCACGAAAAACTAAGAAAACTGTTTTGTGACCCTATTAGAGGACACAAGGTGTAAGCGACCTTTGACTCGTAAGACAACGAGCTACTTCACACGACCTTTGTTTCCTGTGAGCTCACATCACAGTACATGCACTGAGAGGGATCAGAGAGCCAGTCTGGCGAAACAAGCAGAGATCGAGGAGGGAACGACAAACTGACAATCAGATTTACCTTTATGAAATTTTGGGTCATGATCGGGGAGGTGTGGGGGGGGGGCGACAAAGTGACAAACGAAATTACCTTAATGAGATATTGGGTCATGATCGGGGGAGTGGGGGGGGGGGGGGAGAGCACCGCAACAAAGTGACAATCAAAATTACCTTTATGAGATATTGGGTCATGATCGGGGGGAGAATGGGGGCGCGACAAAATGACAATCAAAATTACCTTTATGAGATATTGGGTCATGATCGGGGGGAGGGTGGGGCGCGACAAAATGACAATCAAAATTACCTTTATGAGATATTGGGTCATGATCGGGGGGAGGGTGGGGCGCGACAAAGTGACAATCAAAATTACCTTTATGAGATATTGGGTCATGATCGAGGTGGGGGGAGGGGGAGAAACTGACAATCAAAATTGCCTTCATGAAATATTGGGCCCTAGGAAGTCCACAGCTTGATGTACTATACAACGTCTCTTACTTCATATGCAGGGAACAAGGTAGAAAAGTAACCATTAGTCAACAAATCTGAATTATGTATGCATTTATCACAAAGAGAAGGTAACAGTTCTGATTGCCCTCACCTCCAAATGTTTGGGCTTATATCTGTGATGTTAGAACCATCATCATCATCGAGTGCCGTCTCCGCAACAAAGGTTGGCTACCATGGATCGCCATTCCACTCTGCTTCTTGCTTTGATGGTGCAGGTTGTCATAGATTGACTTGTCAATCTTTTGATATGTATATATCCACTTTCCTTCCATCTTGTTTCTGATATGCCTAAAATATCTATGTTTAATCGCTCTGCTTCTACCATTAGATTTTCTAATTTTCCTTGTTGGTATAAGGTCCTAACATTCCATGTAGCTATTTTTAATTCGTTCTTAAAACAATAGTTAGAATTTCTCTCCATGGATTTCTTTGGAGTGTTACGTGATGAGACTCCAACCTCTTTCACGGTGGTCTGTCATATTCATCTTTCGTGTTCTGAATATGCCTCATGTGTACCACACACTTTGCTGTTTTCGCTTTCTGGGCCGTTGATCATTTCTGATTCATCCGCCCCATCCACCGTCACAGACTTTTCACATACGGGTTGAACACACCCGGCATCCGGGTGCGAGACGGAGAACAACAAACTGATAATCAAATTGATGTTAGAACAATTCACACAATTATGGAATATCGACTTGACGCCATATTTAATATTTCAAGATAACAAATAAGAAGTGACCGGATATATTAATACAATTATATGGGTAAAAGGGAGCCGCGATAGCTCAATGGTCAGTGAAATGGGCTACTAAGAACAAGAGGTCGGGTTCGATCCTGATCGATGGCTTCCAGGTTCATCCAGCCTTAATGGGTACCAGATTTTTTTTTCTGGGGAAGTAAAGCAGCACAGGCGTAATACCGACTTCATTACTCAAAAAATCGTGTGCCTAAAGTCTGTAAATATTATGACCACTAAAACCATATTTCATATACACCACTTGCCGTGACGGGGCACTTTACTTATAATAAGGGTAACAATAAAGTAAGGGATGCTAATGGGGTCGCCTTTAGCTTTCAATAAGAAATCACTCTCTTCTTGGTAACTACCGTAAAATAGTAAATAGTAAACAGATATGCTGAGGGCAAAAAGTTCGGGCTGGATTCCAACAGGCGGTTTCTTGTTTCGTCAAGCGTTAAATGATATCAGAGATTTCTTCTCATAGAAACACAAATATCATGTTATCAGTGGCCAGCAGAACAGAACTTGAGATCAACCAAACGAAAGTCATGAACAATCAAGTTCGTTCATGAGAAACACTATACCTGGAAGGAAAATCTGTGGATGAAGCAACTCACTTCGAGTATCTTTGAAGTTGCATAGATAAGATGGAGACATACAGAAATACACTTAGAATCTAAATAACTAAAGCTATGACTTTCAGAAATCTTGATAAGATATGGAGATAAAAATGAATAAGCACAAAAACAAAGGTCAAGATTTTAAAATCAAATGTATTATCAACTCTTACATGCGAGAGCTAACTAAAGAAGTGGGAAATAAATACATTAAAAGCAGTTTAAAACAAATGTCTCAGGAAAATACGTGGTATATCATGGAATGAATACAAGACTAGCAGTGCAGAAATAAGAGAAATGACAAAACATCCAAAAATATCAATAATTATGAAAATAATGTTGGCAGATGTCGGCCATATGATGAGAAGAGATAAGAAGAGAATCTCATATAACAAGCCATCAAGTTAGAACGATAAGGTGAAGGCAAAGAGGCCGATCTAGAAACACTAAATAATAACTTTAAGGTGAGAAGCAAACATAGAGGGCATCAACACCCGTATCGAGGATCAGAAGCTCGCCCAGAACTGGAGCAAATGGCGAGATGCTGTGAAGAGTCTGAAGAAAATATCGTGGGACACAGAGTCTAGAACTTCTGCTCTATGTGCCGTCTTTGGCTCGATAGGACCATGGATATAGGTTTATTCTGAGAAAGAAAAATTTTGTTACTGTAAGGATCATCATCACTGCATACCTGGCGAATCCATAGGTGCTACGATATCACCTTTGAGAACCCTAGCCCATGTGCACGAACTCCGTAGCACGCCCTGGGATCCATGGTGTGGGTTGGTTTCTGATGACAACTTTGCTAGAGCATCGGCCATATTTATGACCTGTTATTTTTTTATTTTAACTCTCAATGATTCTTTAACCAGACCCACTGTTTACTGCCGATATTCGAGAGAACTAGCCATATTTATGACCTGCTATTTTTTATTTTAACTCTCAATGATTCTTTAACCAGACCCACTGTTTACTGCCATTATCAGAGATAACTAGACATCGGATCTCACTACTCAAGAGATCAGGGAAGTGTAATGACGTCATAAAGAAACCACCGATGCATTGTTTTTTCTCTATTTTTGAAATAAATCACCACCACTTCTGGTGGGATTTGAACCCGAGCCCTTCCTGTCCTGAGACCGACGTCGTACCCCTAGACCATTCAGTAGTGTTGACCATATCAACAAATGCGTCCAGGGTTGAGAAAAAAGACCAATAACACCATATTAAGCATTTAGAAATGAACAACTGAAATAAACAAAGGAATAGGTATGGCAAAAAGTAATTTCAATGCCATGAAAAATATACTAACATCAAAACAAATAACACCAGGGCTAAAACTAAGAATAGCAAAATGTAACATCTTCTCAATATTCCTGTATGGTGCAGAAACATGGACATTAGACCAGAAAACAGAACAGAAAATTGAAGCCTTTGAAATGTGGATTTATAGAAGAATATGTAGAATTGGAAGGAAAGAAAAGAAAACAAACGAGGACGTTTTAAAACAACTAAAAAAATGAAAAGAGAACTACTAAACACAATTAGAGCAAGACAAATGCAATTTTTAGGTCATGTTAAAAGACACAACAGCCTAATAAAAGTAATATTGGATGGGAAAATACAAGGTAAAAGAGGCAGACCAAGACTAACATGGACGAGTAACATCAAAAGATGGACAAGTCAGCCTGTGACAATCTGCACCATCAAAGCAAGAGACAGAGTGGAATGGCGCTCCGTGGTAGCCAACCTTCGATGCGGAGACGGCACTCAATGATGATGAAGCCTTTAGGCCAACGCTCGATATGTGACGGATTTTAAAGAGTAAAAAACAAATTTCTCTTAATTCAAAATTCTACATTGAGGACTCGAGTAATTCAAACATTCAAATCCTGACTACAGCTAAGTCTCATTTTTATACATTATCATTTCTGTAGATAAACTTTTACTTCCATATTTTCACATCACATCTATCCCAAAATATGTAGCACATCTCTCTCTCTCTCTCTCTCTCTCTCTCTCTCTCTCTCATTTCATTATCTCATCTTTTATCCCCCGTCCACTTCTCCCTAACGTACCTGTCCCAATTACCCAAGATGTAAAAAAAAAAAAGAGCAAAGAGCCTCGTCACGCCAAGTGGCGTATAGGGAATATGGTGTTAGTGTTCATAAATTTTACAGACCTTCAGCACATGACTTTTGGGGGTAATGTGGTCGGTATTACGCCCGTGCCGCTTTACTTTCCCAGAAAAAAATCAGGTACCCATATAAGACTAGGTGAACCCGGAAGACGTCGGTTGGGATCGAACCCTACCTCACGTCCTTTGTAGTCCAGTTCACTAACCACTGAGCTATCGCGGCTTCATCCTAGATGTAGTAATAGGTATCTGTGCCTCATCGTGTGTTGTCGTTATTGTCGTTTTCTGAAGAAGGCCGCATGTAGGTGTAAACGTCAATATTGTGTTCCTTTTTTGTAAATCTGTCACTAAACCTTATAGGAGTGTACGTTACACCCCCCCCCCCCATTTATTTGCTCGTTCCCTGATTCAAACATTCAGCGATTCAGAAAATGGGAGGCACTAAAACATGGGAGAAAGTGGTGGACTCTGCGTACGTGGGGTGACAATCAGTTAAATGGTAAACATACACGGCAATATAAGCCAAAAACAAGTAAGGAGATATCAAAGAAAACACCCGATTCGGATATAAAGTACTTTAAGGAGCGCTCTATGTGCCTAGTACTTTGGGGTTAACCCAGGTGTCAAGTACATAAAGCGCGTCCTCAGGTAAAAAAAAAAAAAAAAAAAGTAAGTAAAGTACCCCCGTCACGCCAAGTGGCGTATAGTGAATATGGTGTTAGTGACCATAAATTTTACAGACCTTCGGCACAGGATTTTTGGGGTAATGTGGTCGGTATTACGCCCGCGCCGCTTTACTTTCCCAGAAAAAAATCCGGTACCCATTAAAGGCTGGGTGGACCCAGAGCCGTCGGTTGTGATTGAACCCTACCTCTTATCCTTTGTAGTCCAGTTCACTAACCACTGAGCTATCGCGGCTCGCGTCCTCAGGTGACAAGTGCTATATACACGCCAAGAGCGCCAGGTAATTTAAGCTCACTACAGGTGGCCGGATGCCATGTACTTTAAGCCATGCCACGATTACTTCAGCTCGTGATTAATTTTATTTTTTTTAACTCCAAAAGTTCTTTCTTTTTTTTTTTTCTTTGGCCTGAACTTCCTAACTCGAAGCTGTGAACTGCCTAACGTTATCAAGTTCTAACTTCTCTACGATTTTTGCTCTTAATTAAAGCTCACCAAAATATACATTAAAATACAGTACGTTAGTCCGCAGTTAAAGATTGAATACAGCGCCTAACAAAATGTGAGGAAAAAAAAAAAAAAAAAAAAAAAAAAAAAAGAGCTGAGAATCACTGCTCTAGAATAACGGATACGGACATTAAACAACACAGAGAGCTAGAGAGAGAGAGAGATTTGATCGCAGTGGCTAATACAAACTGCATGGCTATAAAACACTATATCTAACACGGCGGTAATATTGAGCAAAGTAAAACCAATAAAATCATGACGCGAAATGGATTGCTGAGTTATATATATATATATTACGATCCAAGTATTATCGATTCGATACAAGAAATCAATCATTCACGGTGATCGATTGCGTACCTAGAAAGTGATTCGACAAGCAAGTATCGAACTCATGGGCGTATCCAAAGGGGAAAGTAGTTAATATATTTTCTTTTCTTCCCTTCCCCAAATTAAAATAATTGCCATCGAATGCAACTCCAGGATGAATGCTAGAAACTTGCACAACCCGTCTCTGTCTCCCTGTGTGCATGCGTGTGTGGGTGCACAGATGACAAGATCACGTATGCAACACTGACGTCCTTTAGACATCAACCACTAACAGCAAATAAATACCCTGCTAAATCAAAGTCGTATCAGATGTGACCTGGATCTGATGGCACTATTCCTAAAGACGATGCAGCCGGTTGACGTTTAATTTCCACGTGACAGGAACCCCCCCCACCCCAACCTTCCTCCACACGCCCACTACTTTCTCATTGTACCCAAAGACCGTGAAAACGAAATTTCAGCTACGCATTTGATTGAAATGGCTCAAATAGATTAGTCTTGTCTATCGATAGTCTAAGCCTTCATACGGCTGTTAAATTAGTGGAAGTTTACCATGGCAGTGAATTATCTTCAAGCCAACAGCACATTCGATCGCTGTTGCAGTACCCATTGCTACAACTGATAGAGCTTTACAAGTAAATTGAAAGGTAAAAGGACAGATGTATGGAGGTGAACTGGGTGGGAAAGGGTATAGGATATCCCGCCGGATTTATCTCTAAGCTAAATAAGCTACAGCTTAGGCCCACACAATCCGAGGAGTGTGAAAAAAAAATGTTTAGAATTTGTTTTGGAACTACACTTTGTTCATATCCAGTGAATGATTTCAAGTTTTGTGAGACGAATTATTTAAGTTTTGTGAGACCTTCTAGTGTTGATTTTTAGGGACGGGGGAGGGAGGGGCGTCCAAAATGTAATTTGGCGTATGACCTCACCATGTGTAAATCCGACACTGGATAGGATGATAGTAATAATAGACCCGAAGACTTTCAAATCTTGTGGTCACAAAACAATGCAACAATCAGAGTGTAAACTATATCTTCATAATGTACCGTGCCTGCTGGCCTAGGTGATCATGGAGACAAATAATAATAAATGAATATTATTATAGAGGGAAACTTCCGAGGCGATAATTAGCGAATTAATTCAGAGGAAGAGGTATGTTTACAGCACTCGGAAAAATTGACAAATAATCAACAACAGAAAAAAATATGGGCCAAAGCAGGATCGAACCCTAGTGTTCCCTAGCGTTTGGCTTTTCGTGGCAAGGCGTTGTGCCACTGAATACGGGTTGATCCTGCTTTGGTCCATATTTTTTTCTGTTGTCGATTATTTGTCAATTTTTCCGAGTGCTGTAAAAATACAATGTATCCATCAATTCTACTTTTGACTTCCTAGTTTGCCAGTCTTTTAAAACAGTGATGGCTGAATGAAAAGGCAATAGACCTCCTGACCATCAAAATGACATTGGGTGGGTTACCTTTGAAGTTGGTTATCACAGAAACATGGCCCAAGCAGTACGATATTCCCCGCACCCTCACCGGACCTGTGTTCTGAATCGGAATATCTTCATCTGCTCATGTCTGTTGAGTTTGTTTAAGATGTCTTTTTCTGGCTCATATTTTCCATATAACCCTCTCCATTCTGTTTTACTAGCTAATTTTAGAATTGTCTTTGCTTATTTGAGACTTAGCCTTTAGCGTTGGTTAGACTTTTGAAGGTTCACACCTACTTTTGCGAATTCCTTTACTTTCTCGTTTCCAGGGATGTCACGGTGTTCTTGCATCCACCGCAGGACTAGATTAGTCTCTTCCACAGCGTACAAGCGTTGTTCCCTATTTCCTGTATGCTCCTGTCCTATTTGAGGTTTGATATTGCTTCAATGATTTACCTTGCATCCCTGATTATAACGTTTAGGAGTTAGGACCTCGCTGGTAACTCAAATTTTCGCGTTGTCCTAGGGATATCACCCATGCTACGCCAGTTGCACATACGTTTCACGATACAAAGTTGTTGCTAGTGTTTTATTACAGGCATGACTTCATGTTTTATTACAGACATGACTTCATGTTTTATTATAGACATGACTTCAAAAATAAGTAGCAAGACTCACAGAATACAAGGGGAAGGTAACAACTGCGAGAGACAGCACAATATCACATAACAGAAAACGTCATAGCGTGAAAGTCAAAACGAGACGCTACAATATGACCATAATATGCTATGGAACTATGTTTACATTTTAAAACAACATATTTTCTAGTGGAATGAATGCGAACCAGTTACAAACATTTACTCCATCAAACTTGTAATGAAAACATCATGTGACAGGACTTACCAATAATAGCGTGAACTCTGACAGTCAGCTGTGTCCGAAGAATGAGCGTGTTCTTGCGCCTGAAAATATAGTACCAGAAATATGCAAATCATGAACTGTGATAATTGTTACTTGTAATTGTTATGTATACACCAGCAGAATATTAGCCACGGTAATGGTTTGTTAGCAGGACAGACCTCAACGTTACACGGTAACCCCTAAGTTGTTAGTGCTTCTTTTTTATCTTTGGGCAAGAGTATGCACGCTCAGCATGCAATTGGTTTCAGTTATTCTTTATCCTCTGACTTCATAGAGGATCACGCTGCGTCGATCTCAATTTAAAGTGGGTTGTCAAGTTGCGCTCAGTTATGATGTACTGCTCGTACCTTCGTTGCTCTCAATGAGTATCTCATTAACACTACTGACAATTTGTGCTTGACGTTGTGTTTATATTATTGAAAATGAATCATCAACACTGACGACGTCAAGTAAAGATGATACACGCCATTTTACCTCTGGTTTCTGTTTCATCAACGCTCCCACTCAAGTTATGAATACATGTTGATACTGATCCCGAACATAACACCGCCTAGCTGTACTTACATTAATGTTGTGTTCGTTGTTTGATACTCCCGGATCTTGCAAGTTGGTCGGCTATCTAGTTGCCATGAATTTTAGCTCGGATCAATTGTGGATGTTTTAGCAGATTTGTATTTAGTTAACAAGGGTCAGTACTAATATAAATAAGTGTTGCTTCGATCATTGATGGCCTTCATGGCGTATCTGATAGGATGATTTCTGCTGTTGGAGGGCAAGGACAAATAAGCTGCTTCCTTGACGGTTACACATACAGTTATATTCATATTGGTGGGATGGATAACCGTGTTTGTGACTTTTTCGTATTCAATTTGGTAATTATATAAAGATATCTGTTTCACTGTTAGTCCTTCACATATTTATTCTGCTGAACAACTAGTGTTTAACATAAAATTATGGAAATGTACCAGTCAAATACCAGTGGACAATGAGATATAGCGAAGATGATGGTTTGGACACACTGTGGAAACCAACTGAGAGTATTACACAACATGCCCTTTTTTGAATCCCCAGGGGAAAAGACAAAGCGGAAGACCAAGAAATTATTGGAGAAGACAGACAGAAGCAGAGATGAAGATGATGGGGAAGACGTGGAATGATCTTAAAAGAATAGCAAGAAACAGAACGGCTTGGAAAGTGTTTGTTGAAGACCTATGCACCACAGGGAGCTGAAAGGTAGAAGAGGAAGAAGATTCGTGTTTATATTTTAATTATATATTCAATATAAACATTTCATGTTGGTTGAACGCTATGCTACAGATAGACATGACAGGTCATTCCATGTCAATAAAAGTATTAGCGCTGAGATCTGGCTTTTGATATTGAATCACTGACATAATCCACATCCGCTTTGTAAAGGACACCACTACATCACTGGGTGCCGTCTCCACATCGAAGGTTGGCTACCATAGATAGCGCCATTTTACTCTGTCTTTTGTCTCGATGGTGCATGTTGTTATAGGTTCCCTTGTCCATCTTTTGATGTTGTCTGTCCACTTACGTCCTTGGTTTCCTTCTGCCTCGTCTACCTTATACCTTCCCTTCCAAAACGACTTTTAATATAAGGAAACCATTACAATTCGTAAAACAAAACTAACATTTTACAAACTAATTTTTCCCTCAGCGCTGTAAGAAGACTCCGTGTTTAATTCCTCTCTACAAATGGTACAAAGTACGCATGCTGATAGTTTCCGATATCTCGCTGGTTACCTTGATCCCTGCCCTCTGTCACACTGCACTATTCGTGCAAATCTAACTCAAGCTGCTAAGTGTATCAAACTCCCACCTACTAATCGCACTACGCTTTTAAAACGTGATCATTGGAAGACTTCAATAGATCTCTCTAGACAAGCTCTCTAACATCCCTGCTATTAGTGTTCTATAGAATAGTCTGTTAGATCTTTCACTGCTCTAAAATACTTAGGAACTGTGCCTCCTTAGCCAGACATTTACGTTGGATTAGTTTACTTTTTTTTTATTAAGTAATATAACTGAGTCAATCAATGAAACCTCTATAGAGCCCTTATTAAAGCACAGACTATGGACCAGGTCTCTCCATTCATCCTACTCGTGGACATTTTCTCTACTTTTCCACAGTCTTTCTTTGGAATGTTACGTGAGGAGGCTCCAATCTCTTTCACGGTGGTCAGCCATATACGTCTTTCGTGTTCTGAATATGCCTCATGTGTACCACATACTTTGCTGTTTTCGCTTTCTGGGCCGTTGATCATTTCTGATTCATCCGCCCCATCCACCGTCACAGACTTTTCACATACGGGTTGAACATACCCGGTGGCGCCATTTTTGTCGAACCATGTGCTTGCCTATCGAACCGCGAACACACGACACAAAGAAGAATAAATCATATTCCACTTAAATATCGGTAATCACAGTTCATCCACACGTCAGAAGTAAAACATACACCAAACGGGGAATAGCAACACATAATTTCACAACTAGGCTGTCGCGTAAATCATTTAAATATATCGGCAAGAGCCGAATTATTAAAAAAATGGGGCATGTTAAAAGACAACATCCTACTAAAAGTAATATTGGAAGGGAAAATACAAGGTAAAAGAAGCAGAGGCAGACCAAGATTAACATGGACGAGTAACATCAAAGATGGACAAGTCAATCTATGACAGCCTGCACCATCAAAGCAAGAAACAGAGTAGAAAGCCGATCCATGGTAGCCAACCTTCGTTGCGGAGAAGGCACTCGATGATGATTCCCCAGTCTAGGAGTCACACGTATAGTGAGATTATTATAAAATCCATAAAGGGCATACCTGGAATAACAATTGGAGGTCATAATATAAATAACCGAAGGTACGCTGATGATACAGTCTTAATCGTTAAGAGTGAAAGTGAGTTACAAGAAATATTAGACATTAAAAGAAGAAGGAAAGCAAAAATACAGGACTTGGCTTTAATAGTAAAAAGAAAGAAGTAATGGTAACAACAAAGAAAAAGACAGAAGTAATGGTAACAACAAAGAAAAAGACATCACCTCAGTGCACAATAAAAACAAGTGGAACAATATTAAAACAGGTAAATGAATTTAAATATCTGGGAACATTGTTATCCTCAGATGGTAAATGTGCAACATAGGTGAGATGCAGAATGGCTAAGGCAAGAGCAGCTATCCAAAAAAATGAGGAAGATACTGTGTAATCCATTTTTGACAATAGAAACAAGAAAAAGAGTTCTTAAATGTTATGTAGAGCCAGTCTAAATATATGGATGTGAATCATGAACAATAGGACAACAGACAAGAAAATCACTGAAGTCTGTAGAAATATGGTTTTACAGAAGAATGTTGAGAATACTATGGCCAGCTAAGAAGAATAATTAAAACGTTCTAACAGAGGTCAAAGCAAAAAGAGAGCTTACATGCAAAATTTGGAAGAAACAATCATCATTTTTTTTTTGGCCATGTAATAAGAAGAGAACAACTGGAATATATTGTAACAACTGGGAAAACTGAGGGAAGCAAAGAGAAAAGATACCAGACAGCTTAAAAGAACGGCTTGGCAGAAGGTCAACAACAGAAATGATAAATAATTGTCGGGATCGAAAGTTGTGGAGAGACATGATCACCTACGCCAGCCGGCACGTTACTTGATGATGATGAATCACTCATTTCAAAGTCGTGCTCAAGGTAAAACAGACTATTCAGTCTGTCAAAGCAAGCGGGGATCAAAGAGGGCTGACAATCTAGCACTAACAAAATGCCGTGTTGAAGTCGGATGTACTGGGCTAAACAAGTTAATAAACCACAACGCATCTATGCACACATTATATTACTTCTGAGGGCGGATGGCGAAAAGGACTGTTCATTCCTCTAGTAGCTATCGGGAGAAAGAAAGAAAGAAAGAAAGAAACAAACAAACAAACAAAGAAAGAAAAAGAAAGAAAGAAAATATGAAAGAAAGAAAAAAGAAAGAAAGAAAATATGAAAGAAAGAAAGAAAAAAAAAAAAAAAAAAAGAAATGTAAAAAAAGAAAGAAAGAAAGAAAGAAAGAAAGAAAGAAAGAAAGAAAGAAAGAAAGAAAGAAAGTTGTCAATTATTCTGCCTAACAACAACCTTGTTGCATATCCGTGAAACTTCATATAAAAGTTCGAGGCAGAACCTGCAGGACATCACAAGCGAAACGCGAAATATGTATCTAACTCTATCTATCTATCATCCTTTCGAGCCGAAGACGGCACATAGGACAGAACCACAATATCAAAAACAGAAACCTTGCGTGCCAAAATGGCACATATTGCGGAGATCACTGCTTCTAAAATCTATGGTCTGTTTCCATAACAATACTTTTTTACAATGACAGCTTGTCAAGCGATCGATCAATCTCCTTAGTCGCCTCTTAAGACATGCCTGTAAGGTCACAGAGTTGCTATTCTTTATTTCCCTCATAATGAGGCCCCGGTAACACACGGGAAGAACTATGTATAACAGAATTATATTCAAGCTGATCAGAGGTGTCGTCACACTCCAGCAGAAATGTGGGATTCCTTGATACAGGAGGTGACAAGGTTGTGACGACCTCTCGGACAATTCTCGGTAGACGTGGTCATCTCTCCACAACTTTCGATCTCGACAGTTATTTATCATTTCTGTTGTTGACCTTCTGCTAAGCTTTTCTCTTAAGCTGTCTGGTATCTTTTCTCTTTGCTTCGCTCTATCTCTTCGTCCCTCAGTTTTCCCAGTTGTTACAATATATTCCAGCTGTTCCCATCTCATTACATGGCCAAAAAAAACCATGATTGTTTCTTCCTAATTTTGCATATAAGCTCTCTTTTCGCTTTGACCTCTGTTAGAACGTTTTAATTTTTATTCTTAGCTGGTCATGGTATTCTCAACATTCTTCTGTAAAGCCACATTTCTGCAGACTCCAGTGATTTTCATATCTGTTGTCCTATTGTCTATGATTCACATCCATATGTTAAGACTGGCTCTACATAACATTTAAGAACTCTTTTCGTATTTCTATTGTCTAAAATGGATTTCACAGTATCTTCTTCAATTTTTGGAAAGCTATATTTGCCTGAGGCATTCTGCATCTCACCTCAATCAATGTAGGGCAGTACCAATCAATAGACGGACATTTCGGTGGTTGCTGGAACGGGCGGCTAAGCAAATATATATATATGGTGAATCACTTACATGTAACCGTAAAATGTATCGAAATGCTAATGGCCAGCGTCAGTCAAATCAAATACCTTTAGAATCCTTATTAGAGAATAGGTCACGGACAAGGCCATTCCATCGATCCCTATTTTTGGACATTTTGTCTGCAGTCTAGGCCAATATCCTTGAGGGTTTCCATAAGGGACAACATACGGGTGAAATAAAGATGGATTAATATACATCGTGTTCGTTGTTCGTAAAGGTATTGCAGCACACCTGGCAAGCCCATAGTTGCTGTCAGCTGATAACATCGTTTACACGTGACCGATTAGAACAAATTATCATGCTGTATTAGAATGGTTGGCAGATTACAAGTTTAATTTAAGCCAAACTTTAAAAAGCCACAAATAAGCCAGACAACTTCCTTAGGCCAACTGCCGTGTAAAAAAAAAACACAAAAAAAAAAAAAAAAGCAAAATGTATGGAATCTGGCTTTAAAAAAAAAAAAAAGAAGCTAATTTGGCAACACTGATTCTTAGAACAGTTCATAAGTGAATAAACACAAGCATAATCGTCGGCGGTCTGGTACACCATTGTGCACATGGGTATCAAACGTACTGCAAGACTCACATATCTGACATACTAATAAAAAAATGCATTGGCACACAGTCAACATTACAATCAAAGTTATAGAGAGCTGAAGAGAAGCCCCTGGCAACAGTGGCATAAGGATGACGGTGAAACATCAAGATATGAACACTAAAAGACGATAATACAGTTTGTACACGCTGATCAATAATAGCCATATGTAGAAGAAGACCAGAGCAAAGAAAGGGACACCCGGGAATATCTCCACTAGCATGACGCTTTAAGCAGTTATGCGAGCTATTGACGGCCGACTACAACCGCCTCTGCAAGCAAATTTGCAAAGTCACACTAGTTGGGGTTTCCCTTTCAACATGTTGGTCTTCTCTGTAGTTGGTTGTGGGTCAATACACATTTACAGAATACAACGACTTTCTAAAAAACAAAAACATATTCCTACCTACTGCTTCTTAGTGAGGAGTCATCACAACTCTCGGGCAAGTGGTATCGACTCGAATGCTGGCTTTGATCAGAACCAGTGCCTGTCTTGGGTCGATGTTCAAGTTTTTGATGATGCTGGTTGTGATGATTGTTGACTCTTTTGTCACAAGTTTGATAACTGCTTCCATGATTCCTGCATGTTTTGTAGGAAACTCCAACATTGTGGTCGCAACTATTAATAGTCTGGTGGTCGTTGCCCCTATCATTAATTTCGTATTCGCTTTCGTAAATCACATCCGGGTTAAGATGATGACGTCTGCGGTCGAGTCGCGGGCGGGACGAGGTATCAGCACGGGTTTGGCTATAGAATCCACGCTGAACGTGACAGATGGTAGCTGCTGCTCCCTCCGACGCATCATTTTCATAATCACCCAATCGCACGGCGTTTCGTTAATTGGGGCGCGTCATTTTAACAATCAACCATTCATAAAACGCATCATAAATTACGTCACATACTTTCAACAATTAGCCAGTCCCAATGTGTATCGCTACTTATGCATCTACAGTTTAACAAAAGATCCAATCACAGACTGTATTTCACATTGTGCGCCTTCATATTAATCAATCAACTGAAAACTGTGTTGCTATTTTTAAGTGCATCATTTTAACAATCAACCAATCACAAGCTGTGTTGATAACTCAAAGAGAATAAATTATAAGTCAATACAGAAAATAAGCTCAACTGAAACTTACAATCTAGTCAAATAAGAACAATTCTTGAAAAAAGGATCAAAGTCAAATACATTAAATAAAATAATAAAAAGATACAAAAGAATTGTATTAAAATAATGATTACCGAAAGTATTAATGGTATATGAAGTCTTCTTTGTACAATCTATAACTGGTAAGTTGTAACTACCGTCAACAAATACCAATCTCCTATGTTCTTCTTCTACGTACATACACGCACATCACGACGTCAATATTGATAAGTTCGAAGAAAGCATTCGTCAGCTCTAGGCTGGTCACTTTACCACACAGCTTGTCCCACAATCGTAACGGTGATGGCTACACCTCTAGACGTCAATGAGTTCGAAGAAAGCATTCGTCAGCTCTAGGCTGGTCACTTTACCATACAGCTTGTCCCACTATCGTAACGGTGATGGCTACACCTCTAGACGTCAATAAGTTCGAAGAAAGCATTCGTCAGCTCTAGACTGGTCACTTTACCATACAGCTTGTCCCACTATCGTAACGGTGATGGCTACACCTCTAGACGTCAATAAGTTCGAAGAAAGCATTCGTCAGCTCTAGACTGGTCACTTTACCATACAGCTTGTCCCACTATCGTAACGGTGATGGCACAAGAGACTCCTTCTTTGTTCATCATATGTTGAGCATGATTGTAGCAAATGTTCAGAAGTCATGTCTCCTATGCCACAGACACATTCACCAGAGGTTCATATCTTTAGATTGTTGAAAAGGTGGTTGTACTTCAATCTGTTGTGGCGTGTTCGAGGTCTAGAAATTGCTACTTGTTCTTTTCTGTTGAGCTGGTGGTAGGCGTCATTTTTCTGGTAGCCCTAGTGTTCTGTATGTTTGTTCATGTATTTGTTCCTGACAAACCTCTTTGATGCCTCATAAGTTGTATTTGTACCTGGCTGGTGTAATTTACCACCTTCCTTTGTCAACCCGTCTGCCTTATCGTTTCCATGGATACTGCGGTAAGGTGTCTGAATCACAGTCCTGCATCTCTAGCAGAGATTGTAGAGTATTTCTCTTAAATCATGGAGGTCCTTTTCCATGACTCCTCAGTGCTGTAACAGCTGACAGAGCTTGTAGAGTATTTCTTTTAAATCATGGATGTCTTCGCTGCAATGACACCTCAGTGCTGTAACTACTGACAGAGCATCAGTGAGTAGTACGATCTTTTCTTCTTTAATCTTCTCCTTCAAGAGAGTTTCAGCCCAATTTTCAAAGCTTCTACTTTAAAGCTACTTGAATATTTTCATATTGAAACAGACAGCCTATACTGTGTTCTATTTTTAGGGCATATGATATTTTCTGCCGCATTAACTGCTGATCCATCTGTGTAGGCACGTGTACAGGAGTTTAGTTAGAGTTTCTCTATGTATCTTAGTCTTATTCTTCTTCTCCATTCTGGCTGTTTTCTATTAGTTCAGGAAGATACTGCTTTTCCACAGTGAGTATTTGTTTATTTTATTAAACGATTTAGCTGTTGTCATAGAGTTTATTGAATCTGCTTTCAGCATAGCTTTTGTTGATTCCACACCATTTTTCCACTTGAGGCTACCTTTTCCAAAAAGATTTATTTTCTGGTGCATCGGATAATTAGTCAGCCTTCTGAATGTTCACCTTGTTGTTCAGTCCTGGTGTGTCTTCTGCCTCCCACTGATTGATAGTGTGCGATTTTTTCCAGGTCTATAATGGGTGTTGATCTCAAACCACCAGTTATAATCCTCATTGCTTGGTTTTGCAGTCTGTCGATCACCACAAAATTTGATTTTATTACTGTTGCCCATGCTTCTGGGCTCTACTTCTTTTTTTAATCATCCACCTTCTAGCGTCGAGGGGAGATATAGTTTGTCCTGTTCTGCTCTTCTGTTGACCTCTCCTCTTGATGTTTTCCAGTGTTTCTAATATCCCATCATTCTACTTTTTTTCGTATTCGGCCCTTGTGTGTGGTGTTCTCTCAGCGTTTATTGAATGCTCGTCGTATTCCGACCTTTCTATATTATCACGTGGCCAAACCATGTTATATGCTTTTTTTTTTTTTTTACATATTCAATGGCGAGAATTATTCCACTTTTCTTTCTAGTTTCTTCGCCTCTGAACGTGTCACACAGGCTGTTTCCTGCTATGCATCTGATACATGTCTGATATGTCTGTGGTTATTTTTTTGTACTGTTTTTTTTTTAAGTCCAGCGTCTAGATCTGTTATTGGTAGCACAGCGTTGAGATGAATACTGCTTTTCTGGGTTCGCCTGTTGATAATTCCCCTTCCTCGTGAGCTCTACAATAGTCATTAAAAGGGGCCGTAAGTCGTGAGGTGAGGTGGTCTATATATATTTTTTTAATAAGCTGTGCCAAAATGTACCTTCAGGTCCAATAATTCCACATTCTGCGCGGCATTCTTGGCTTGACTGCATATCAGTTTCTGGTGGCAATGACCTTCTATCGATATCAATACAGGGTGCCAACTTAGGTCCAATACTGGGTGCCAATTATCTTAGTTCCGTGAGGGGTGTATATTATCTTAGACCAATTCAGGGTGCCAATTATCTTAGGTCCGAGTGAGGTGTAAATTATCCTAGGCCAGTACTGGGTGCCAATTATCTTAGGTCCGTGTGAGGTGTAAATTATCCTAGGCCAGTACAGGGTGCCAATTATCTTAGGTCCGTGTGAGGTGTAAATTATCCTAGGCCAGTACAGGGTGCCAATTATCTTAGGTCCGTGTGAGGTATAAATTATCCTAGGCCAGTACAGGGTGCCAATTATCTTAGGTCCGTGTGAGGTATAAATTATCCTAGGCCAGTACAGGGTGCCAATTATCTTAGGTCCGTGTGAGGTGTAAATTATCCTAGGCCAGTACAGGATGCCAATTATCTTAGGTCCGTGTGAGGTGTAAATTATCCCAGGCCAGTACAGGATGCCAATTATCTTAGGTCCGTGTGAGGTGTAAATTATCCTAGGCCAGCACTGGGTGCCATTTATCATAGGTCCGCGCATGGGGTGTGAATTATCCTTGGGGGCAGTACTGGATGCCAACCATCCTTGGCCCATTCGGTGTGTCGACTACCGTAGGTACGCCCCATGTAACAAATATGTCCGCAAGGGTGACCTCCACCTTTCACGTGACAGTAATATCTAACTATAGAATAAGTATTTTTTATGATTGTCCCCATTTGAAGACATTTTATAGTCGAAACGTGAGCTTCTTCTGTTATCTTTTCCGCAGATACGCGTAAGACTATTTTGTGTCATTTTAATGGTCTTTACGTTTGTCAAGGATGTATCAAGATAGCAAATACAGATACTTTTGTAGATCTTTGCTTAACTATAAAAACTATCCTTGCGGACATTTTCTTATTAACGGGGCCTGTCGTGGGAATTACAGGACCGGAGAATAAAGGCCGCATGCTCAATGCAGCCGCCGCGAGGTGTCCGTGTCAGTGTTTTTATTTCATCCCCGATAGAACAAAACGTTTGACCCTACCGGGATTCGAACCCGCGTTCTCTTGGTTTGAAGCCAAACAAATCGATTTCGCCACGCGCTCTCCTCTTAATTTTAAAATTCAAAAGGCATGTTATAAAGAACTATATATATATATATATATATATATATATATATATATATATATCAGTGGCGTATTCTCTATGCTACCGCCGGTAGCCTGAACATATTAACGAAATACAAAAGGAAATGATAATTTATTATAATGATAATTTATTATATTTTAAAAATAATTATATTACAAATTTTCGAATATTCTATTATACATTTCGTAGGCCAATATGATTTATTTGCTTTGATTTGCATTTATTAAAGCAAGATTTTCCCATGGCCACTATAACATTTGTGAATGAGACCGACACTACTATAAAAAATAGTACAAGAAACCGCAATAATCAGCAGCGGTGCATTTCTATTCTCTCCGATTTTGAATTAATGACCGTGACATTCAAAAATTCCCGTCAAAATAATACGGCAACGCTACCTCTATATTAATGCGGTTTCATTGGTTATTTTTAGCTCTAGCCAATCAGAATTGTCACAAAGTGAAACTGAAACTATGTCTGATTACCGGAACTTCCTAAGCTATTTATAACTAACTACGTTATGCGCATCAGCATCTGTAGAAAGAACTTTTTCTGCTCTCAAGAGAATAAAATCTTATTGTCTTTCAACTCAGACACAAGAACGATTATCTAGTTTGGCAATAATGTCCATTGAGAAATCATTCCTTCAGAAACTTAGAAACCAATCCAACAGTACTTTCAATGACAAAGTCATCGAGACATATTCGTCCCAAACAAGACGGATAGAGTTCACATATAAATAAGTATGTAATTTAAAATGTAGTGATGTCATTAGCAAATATTACTTCATGTTAGCTTACTGAATATAATGTATGTCTTTATTTATTATGTCAGCGGTAATCCAGACCCCAAACCAGTATACGCCACTGATATATATATATATATATATATATATATATATATATATATATATATAAATAGCCATATATATATATACAAATAGCCATATATATATATATATATATATATATAAATAGCCATATATATATATATATATATAAATAGCCATATATATATATATACACACACACAATTTACACGTGTGATTGCTGTTCACTAATTAACTAATAATAATACAAGATATTCTCAATGTGTAATGCAACCCATAGTTTTATTCATATGTGGAATATACCACCCACAGAGACGTCAATCAAGATGAGCAACAAAGTTGTTATGCTGTGATTCGCCATTATCCCGAATAAAGACACTGGCAAAGCTGAAGCCATGCAGGTGTAACTCGTGACTGCCCGGAGCGTGGTTGGTATGATTGGTTCGACATTCTTACGTTATGAACACCGATGTACTCAACAACAGAGATTGTTTTTATTCATTTCTATCTCTCTATACACGTTCTGCCGACAATCATGAATATTTTAGACGTTTCCATTTTCCGCCAAATGAAATTCAGTGACCGCCTTCGTTTGTAATGCACGTCACTGACACTCTCTACATTGAGAGTTAACAAAATCTCTAACATCTACCAGAAGATCATGAAATTACTTGAGCATGTGCGGGAAGATTCCAAGTGGGTGCATACAACAAAGTATTTGTTTCAAGAACATCCTTAAGTCCTCCCAGCAGACCCCCAATAATGGGGATATGCTCTACAGATAGTTTAAAAAAAATATATATATATATTAACCGAGGGTGGAAAAAAGATCTTTCAATCTTATTGAACGCCACTCGTGCATTATTTGTAGACGTGGCAAATTATTATAAATAAATAATGTAGCAATAACATAAAAATATACATAAAATACTGTCAATGTTTGAAAGAATGCACCAGGAAGCTATTTTTAAATCTGCTGTGGGTGGTTGCCTCACAGTTCACTGCAGTCATCTACAGCATGTATTTTTTTTTTTGCAGGAAAGCTTTCATAACTTTTGGTTTTGATAGACTTTCTTGAAAGTCGAGTATTTTTAAATCTGCTGTGGGTGGTTGCCTCACAGTTCACTGCAGTCATCTACAGCATGTATTTTTTTTTTTTGCAGGAAAGCTTTCATAACTTTTGGTTTTGATAGACTTTCTTGAAAGTCGAGTGTTGTTTGTTGTTTTCCCTATATAACTTTCTATCTTAATTCACAGTTAATGATTCCACCTTGAAAGTCGAGTGTTGTTTGTTGTTTTCCCTATATAACTTTTTTGTTGTTTGTTGTTTTCCCTATATAACTTTCTATCTTAATTCACAGTTAATGATTCCAACTTGAAAGTCGAGTGTTGTTTTCCATATATAACTTTCTATCTTAATTCACAGTTAATGATTCCACTATTCTGTACATCTCCTTTTTTCTACAATAAATGCCCCCCCCCAACTCTTCTATCTATTCACTCTTCCTTTCTACACAACCAATGTCTCCATTATGAATGTCTTTAACGATAACTTGTCAACGTTTGCAGCAGAAAGAGACAATTAAATTGCCAGCGGAAAACAGAAGTATGTTGTGTTGCAATTTGTTAACAATCCGCTAAATAAAACTTCATACAATTTGTTAACAATCCGCTAAATAAAACCCTCATACAATTTGTTAACAATACGCGAAACAAAACTTCACATAATTCCTCCGGTTAGTCTAAACAAACTTTCGATTCCACATGCCAAGAAACAAACAAACATCGGCCGAATCAAGGACAAATGTTTGGCTCCGGCACACAGTTTGGATTTAAGGCTTTGTGTTATGCGGACAGTCACGGACGGGTAATGCTTGAAATGAGTGTCCATAACCACCTTGTCCAAGACAACTATAACATTATCCCATTTCTGCGCTATGTCAACGGACTTATAGGCCCAAAGAATGAAGGTCGCTTGTCCAGTGCAGTCGCTACGTGGTGTTCGAGTCTAAATTGTTATTTATTTTGTTGTTGAAGACAGCGAGATAAAAATTAAAAAAAAGGAATACTCCTCAGTGAACACATCATTATCCAAATCTTTTACAGATTCTCATGAAAACACAAACTGTAGGTAATACGACCAAATTTAACAATATTAAAATGCAGCTTTAATGAAACTTTATCACCAGAACCTATGACAATCTGCACCATCAAAGGAAGAGACAGAGTGGAATAGCGCTCCATGGTAGCCAACCTTCGATGAGGAGACGGCACTCAATGATGATGATCACAAGAACTGTGCACACAGATCATAAAACTATCAATACTTTAATTGTAGTTATTGGGCAACCAATATAAAACGTGGGTCTACACCACGTGACACAATTTAAACAAATCTTGCAATTCTAAAATGCTGTTTTCATAAAAAATTATATCACCAGTGTATTCCGTATAAAAATCATGAATTAACACATTACCAACACTTTAATTACATATATTATGTAAACTAATCCAACTTGTGAATTCGTACCACGTGACACAACATTCAAATTGCACCAACCAATATTCAAAAACTTAAAACATGTCTCCGATAGCCATTTAACATCGCCTGCAGTTTTATCTACCGCGCATTCCAACTTTAAAAAAAAAAAAATAATAAATAAAAAAAAAAATTCCCAAAGTCAGCAACGCTCAACAAGTGACCGATTCACAGGACCCCTCAGGAGACATTAACCCAGCCACGATCCGCAATATCAAATGCGGTGATAACCGGGGAAAAATATAGCCTGGAAGCAAACAGGGGGAGTTGTGTGGTGGCGTGTTTAAGGGTGAGTTAGACGTAAAAATAAAAAGGGGCCCAGAGAGCGGGTGGACGGGTGATATTATCAGAATATTTTCAGTTTAGGAAGAGCTAATCTTTGGAGTTAGCGCCAGTCCGTTGCTCACCTTCTTCCGCTCATGAGGCTGACTCACGACCAGGGGCGTGCTGTGAGGGACGTCGCTGAGATGGCGTCACAGAGTTGAGAAGGGGTGTTATGTGGTCCAGCGTCATGCATTATTGGTTTATAGAAGGCGTCAATTACTTTATCTTAGCTCATAATTAATCAAAGGTTCTTAATATATAACATTTGCTTTATCTTCGTTCATAATTGTCAGAGGTCCATAATATTTATCATTTGCTTTATCATTTAGTTCATAATTGTCAAAAGTCCTTAATATGTATCATTTGTTTTATCATTTAGTTCATAATTGTCAAAAGTCCTTAATATGTATCATTTGTTTTATCATTTAGTTCATAATTGTCAAAAATACTTAATATGTATAATTTGTTTTATCATTTAGTTCATAATTGTCAAAAATACTTAATATGTATCATTTGTTTTATCATTTAGTTCATAATTGTCAAAGTTCCTTAATATGTATAATTTGCTTTATCTTCGCTCATAGTTGTCAAAAGTCCTTAATATGCATCATTTGTTTTATCATTTAGTTCATAATTGTCAAAAGTTCTTCATATGTATCATTTGCTTTAGATTCGTACGTGAAAATTACCATATAAAACAGTTCGTACAATGTGTCAGTTACCCTATATGCTTAAAGGTATCATTTAAATAAGATTAGTTATATCTGCCAATGATTTCATACCAGGTGTCATTCATTCTAGATTAGTTATATCTGCCAATGATTTTATACCAGGTGTCATTCACTCTAGATTAGTTATATCTGCCAATGATTTCATACCAGGTGTCATTCACTCTAGATTAGTTATATCTGCCAATGATTTTATACCAGGTGTCATTCACTCTAGATTAGTTATATCTGCCAATGATTTTATACCAGGTATCATTCACTCTAGATTAGTTATATCTGCCAATGATTTTATACCAGGTATCATTCACTCTAGATTAGTTATATCTGCCAATGATTTTATACCAGGTATCATTCACTCTAGATTAGTTATATCTGCCAATGATTTTATACCAGGTGTCATTCACTCTAGATTAGTTAGTATCTGCCAATGATTTTATACCAGGCGTCATTCATTCTAGATTAGTTATATCTGCCAATGATTTTATACCAGGTGTCATTCACTCTAGACTAGTTTCTATCAATGATTTCATACCAGGTGTCATTCACTCTAGACTAGTTTATATCAATGATTTCATACCAGGTGTCATTCACTCTTGACTAGTTTCTGACAATTATTTCATCAAACCTGGTGTCATTCACTCTAGACTAGTTTCTGACAATGATTTCATACCAGGTGTCATTCATTCTAGACTAGTTTCTATCAATGATTTCATACCAGGTGTCATTCACTCTAGACTAGTTTCTGACAATGATTTCATCATACCAGGTGTCATTCACTCTAGACTAGTTTCTATCAATGATTTCATACCAGGTGTCCTTCACTCTAGACTAGTTTCTATCAATGATTTCATACCAGGTGTCATTCACTATAAACTAGTTTATATCAATGATTTCATACCAGGTGTCATTCACTCTAGATTAGTTTCTGTCAATGATTTCATACCAGGTGTCATTCACTCTAGATTAGTTTCTGTCAATGATTTCATACCAGGTGTCATTCACTCTAGATTAGTTTCTGTCAACGATTTCATACCAGGTGTCATTCACTCTAGATTAGTTTCTGTCAATGATATCATACCAGGTGTCATTCACTCTAGATTAGTTTCTTCAATGATATCATACCAGGTGTCATTCACTCTAGATTAGTTTCTGTCAATGATATCATACCAGGTGTCATTCACTCTAGATAAGTTTCTGTCAATGATATCATCATACCAGGTGTCATTCACTCTAGATTAGTTTCTGTCAATGATATCATACCAGGTGTCATTCACTCTAGATTAGTTTCTGTCAATGATATCATACCAGGTGTCAATCACTCTAGATGAGTTTCTGTCAATGATTTCATACCAGGTGTCATTCACTCTAGATTAGTTTCTGTCAATGATATCATACCAGGTGTCATTCACTCTAGATTAGTTTCTGTCAATGATATCATACCAGGTGTCATTCACTCTAGATTAGTTTCTGTCAATGATATCATACCAGGTGTCATTTACTCTAGATTAGTTTCTGTCAATGATATCATCATACCAGGTGTCATCCACTGTTACTGCTGTGAATTACTCTAGGAAAGAAATCAGGCACCTTGCATTAGTTTCTGAAGTCAATTATAGACAGTAACCAGCCATTAACCCTAGATTATTTTCCAACGCTAGTAGACTAGGTCATAACCAGCTGTTATTTACTCTAAATTAGTTGTCACTGCCAGTTATTCATATCCCTACCTGCTGTTATTTCCTCTAAATTATTTATTACTGCAAGGTATTCATATCCCAACCAGCAGCTGCTATTTACTCAAAATTAGTAGTTACTGGCAGTTATTCATATCCCTACCTGCTGTTATTTCCTCTAAATTATGTTACTGCATGGTATTCATATCCCAACCAGCAGCAGCTATTTACTCTAAATTAGTAGTTACTGGCAGTTATTCATATCCCTACCTGCTGTTATTTCCTCTAAATTATTTGTTATTGCAAGGTATTCATATCTCAACCAGCAGCTGCTATTTACTCTAAATTAGTAGTTACTGGCAGTTATTCATATCCCTACCAGTTATTTCTCTAAATGAGTTGTTGATTACAGCTAGTCTACGTCCTAACCATTTGGTATTTACTCTAAATTAGCTTTTACTGTTAGCTAATATAGATCATTACCAGGTGTCGTTCACCTACATTAATTTATCATGGGTAACAAGTGCCCTGGCTGGAGGATCAAACAGATCCGCCTCTGAGCATGCGCAGATCGGTATACTTAGCCCGATGACCTATTAGATTTGTTTAGCTCTGACTTTCTGAGCTATTTATAATGCTTAGGTATTTAAACACCTGCCAATAGTCTTCTGGTCGCTGAAATGGAACTGTAATCTAAATACTGATGTTGATATTTCACGTACAAACATAATCTATAGCAGGTTCAGCCATCGTTGTAACACATTGTGAAATTTCAATTCGTGGTCAGTGATCTTTCTAGTAGTTTTACCGTAGCCCATCCTCCACACTCAGAGATAGGTAAATCATGGACAAATTTATATTTGAGTTGATAAGAAGGTGTCTTTTGACGGGAGCAAGCACTGAACGGCCTCTGGAATCGGGGAGTGAACTATAGGAATTACTGAGAAAAGGGAGGATTTGATGAGGCAAGGGAGGATTTGATGAGGCAAGGGAGGATTGGATGAGGCTAGGGAGGATTGGATGAAGCAAGGGAGGATTGGATGAGGCAAGGGAGGATTGGATGAGGCTAGAGACGATTGGATGAGGCTAGGGAGGATTTGATGAGGCAAGAGTGTATTGTATGAGGCAAGGGAGGATTTGGATAAGGCAAGAGTGGATTGGATGAGGCAAGGGAGGGGGGATTGGAAGAGGCTAGGGAGGATTTGGATAAGGCAAGAGTGTATTGGATGAGGCAAGGGAGGATTTGGATAAGGCAAGAGTGTATTGGATGAGGCAAGGGAGGATTTGGATAAGGCAAGAGTATATCGGATGAGGCAAGGGAGGATTTGGATAAGGCAAGAGTGTATTGGATGAGGCAAGGGAGGGAGGATTGGAAGAGGCTAGGGAGGATTGGATGAGGCAAGGGAGGATTGGATGAGGCTTGGGAGGTTTGGATAAGGCAAGAGTTGATTGGATGAGGCAAGGGAGGATTGGATGGGGCTAGGGAGGATTGGATGAGGCAAGGAAGGATTGGGTGAAACAAGGGAGGATTGGATGGGGCTAGGGAGGATTGAATGAAACAAGGGAAGATTGGATGAGGCAAGGGAGGGAGGGTTGGAAGAGGCTAGGGAGGATTGGATGAAGCAAGGGAGGTTTGGATGGGGCTAGGGAGGATTGGATGAAGCAAGGGAGGATTGGATGAGGCAAGGGAGGATTGGATGGGGCTAGGGAGGATTGGATGAGGCAAGAGGGGATTGGATGAGGTAAGTGAGGATTGATGAGTATAGACAAGAGTTGATGAGACAAATCAAATATGAATGATAGAGTCGAGGAGATAGGAGGAGGGTAAATGAAAGAAGGAAGGAGGGTAGAGAAAGAAGGAAGGGGGTAAAGAAAGGAAGAAGGAGAGTAGAGAAAAGAGAAGTGGAGTAGAATATGAAAGAAGAGGAGAAGAGTAAGGAAGAAGTGAAGCAGATACAAAATGACGGAGAGTAGAGAAAATGAAGAGAGAAAGGTGGAATGAGAGAGAGAGAGAGTACAGGAAGAACGAAGGATGCAGAAGAAGCAAGAAGAGGAAGAAGGAGAAGGAGAAAAAGATTAAGAAGTGATGGAATAAAAGTAGATGGTAGAAAAAGGTGATGTGGTTAGGAAGATGAGAAGAATTAAGTACGAAATTAAAAAGAAAACGGGGAAAATTGGAAGAAGATGAGAAAGGAAAAAGAAATAACTGTTGTGACGCATCCTATATCCAGGTTTGTTAACTAGCATGCCGATGTCCTTGGAATATATGTCGTAATCCCAGTGCAGTCGACAAGCAGTTTTAGTTTGTATTTAATTTTTTTTTTTTCGTTCGCCAGCTTTGACCTCTGACGAAGTTCCTAGAGACTAGGAACTGAATTTTGCGTGTTAATCCGTTCTTCCCTGGCAGCAGTGAGCACAGGGGTCCCTCGCCGCACAGGCAGATAACTCCGACTTCGGAGGTACTCATATTTTTTCCGTCAATGAGTAATTGACGTTTCAAGCCGGGCCTCGCTGCTGAGACCAGGGGGTGGTTGCCACAAAGAGAAATCACAGATAAAAATCCCAACTGGTGCAGCCAGGATTTGAACCCACAACCTCTCTGTCTCGAGGCCAGCGTCTTGCATCGAGACCAACCAGTTCTCCCCCCCCCCCCCCGCCCTTTGTATTTAACTAACAAGCAAGGAAAGAACACGCTCCACCGTATTCTGAAACCACAGTCATGTTCTCTCCCCTGCCTTGCTAGTCGTATGGAGAATACGGTGTTAGTAACCATATTTTCTCCATGACCACGTCACATTTTTGGGTGAGGTGGTCGGTATCACGCCAGGGCGCATTTTCTTCTCATAAATATCACTGGTACTCACTTTTAGAGGCTGGGTGAACTCCGGAGCCGTATTGGTCCGAAAATCGACCACTTCTGGGGATCGAACCAGGACCCTTCTGATCAGGAATTGAGCGCACTAACCACTCAGCCACCGAGGCTCCACAGCCATGTAGATGGTCATTCAATGATAGCAAAACTATAACTGCATGTGTCTAAAACTGAACTAATATTCACTTGATTTACAAATGTCAATCAATACACATGACGTAGTCGTGAGGATTCTAGAATTCTAACTTCAGTCGAGTGTTTAAATAGACCCACATGCGGCGGGTGCCACAGTCGAAGAAGTGGTTAGAGGATTGGATTATTGTCTTGGCTACTCGATCTCCTGTTACAGTTCATCATGAAGAGGAAAGGACGAAATTAGGTTTAACCTCTGACGAAGTCCCTAGACTAGGAACTGAATTGTGCGTGTTAATTAATTTTTCCATGGCAGTCGTGTGCACAGGGGTCCCTCACCGCACAGGCAGATAACTCCGTCTTCGGAGGTACTCATATTTTTTTTCCGTCCATGAGTAATTGACGTTTCAAGCCGGGCCTCGCTGCTGAGACCAGGGGTGGTGGTTGTCGCAGAGAGAGAGAGAGAGAAAACATAAATAAAAATCCCAACTGGCGCAGCCGGGATCTGAACCCACAACCTCTCTGTCTCGAGGCCGGCGTCTTGCCTCGAGACCAACCAGTCTTCCCCCCCCCCCCCCCCGAAAAGAGGAAAATGAGAACAGGAACTGCATGTAGTTCAGGCAGGTTTCAGACGTGGTAAAGTACCCGGGATGGCATCTTTAATTAGAGAAGCATATTTTAGAAGTGTAGAGAATATAACGTAGAACAACATGCATGCTTCATAGATAACAGCAAGGCTTCAGATCGTGTACAACATCAGAAACTATGGGACATCATGAAAGACATAGACAGGCATTTCAACAGTCCAGGGGCGAATTTAGATTTGGTGAAGCTCAATGAAACTCTGAGCGCCCCCACCCATTAAAAAACTGATACCAGAAAGTCTCAGCTGAATAAAGTGTTGTCTCAAAAACAAATTCTGAAAAGTCTCGGAATGTGCGGCCTTAAGCTGTAGCTTATTTAGCTTATGCATAAACCCGGCCCTGCAACACGCTTAATGCAGTGTGCCATATAACTTATCGAATCACTATATCACGAACAATATAGAGTTATCGAGATAGCGGTTAAAATAAAAATCATATTGGACTGAAGTGCAAAATGAAGTGAAGGAATGATGGATCCTTTAACCATAACTGATCAAAATATACGCTAAGAACATCACGAGAAGTAACAGAAACGATGAAAGATTTGCGAAGTTCCACCCTTTCACGATAAATGGCAACATAATTCCAGAACTCAGATAATACAATTGTCCTCATAATCAGTAAAGAGACAAATGAGTTGATTAAAAATGTAGCGAAGAGGAGTGCCTCTACCCAAAAAATATGGAGAACGAAGATACTTTCCACCGACAAAAAAGGCAACCCAAAATGATCATCGACAATGAAGAAACTATGAATATCTAGGATCTGTAATAACTAACAATGGAGATCGTCTGAAGCAGATCGAAAGGAGATTAGCAATGTCAACACTGAAATTAAAAGCCATGAAGAAGATGTGATACAATATCGGCTAGTCAGTAACAATTACATTTCTGAGAGCATGTATCTTCCAGATAGCAACAATAGTGTGAATCATGGACAATCTTACAAGAAAACAATTAAGAAAGTTGGTTCATTTCAAACAAAATGCTAAAGAAAAAAATCCTTCAAGATACCATTGGAAATGAAAAAGAGAAACAGAATATTAAAAGGCTTAAACGGTGAGAAGAACTGGCTTAAAAACATCTTACATGGGAAATAAAAACACTAGGGCCACATCAAAAGACACAGCGAACTGGAACAAACAATAATGGAAGGCTGCTTTAAGTACATTGTTCTGCAAAGGACACAGCCCGACCTCAAATAAAAGAACATATAATAAGAAAAACGGCTCTACCGATAAATGTTCCATCTTCTCCTACAGGAATCGGCATGGCGTATGGTGCGTCGAAACGTATGGAAAGAGTTAATTTATACTTATGTCTGTGTTGTTAATTTATACTTATGTCTCTGTTGTTAATTTATACTTATGTCTCTGTTGTTAATTTATACGTATGTCTGTGTTGTTAATTTATACTTATGCCCCTGTTGTTAATTTATACTTATGTCTGTGTTGTTAATTTATACTTATGTCTCTGTTGTTAATTTATACTTAAATCTGTGTTGTTAATTTATACTTATGTCTGTGTTGTTAATTTATACTTATGTCTCTGTTGTTAATTTATACGTATATCTGTGTTGTTAATTTATACTTATGCCCCTGTTGTTAATTTATACTTATGTCTGTGTTGTTAATTTATACTTATGTCTCTGTTGTTAATTTATACTTAAATCTGTGTTGTTAATTTATACTTATGTCTGTGTTGTTAATTTATACTTATGTCTCTGTTGTTAATTTATACTTAAATCTGTGTTGTTAATTTATACTTATGTCTCTGTTGTTAATTTATACGTATATCTGTGTTGTTAATTTATACTTATGCCCCTGTTGTTAATTTATACTTATGTCTGTGTTGCTAATTTATACTTATGTCTCTGTTGTTAATTTATACTTAAATCTGTGTTGTTAATTTATACTTATGTCTGTGTTGTTAATTTATACTTATGTCTCTGTTGTTAATTTATACTTAAATCTGTGTTGTTAATTTATACTTATGTCTGTGTTGTTAATTTAGACTTAAATCTGTGTTGTTAATTTATACTTATGTCTGTGTTGTTAATTTATACTTAAATCTGTGTTGTTAATTTATACTTATGTCTCTGTTGTTAATTTATACTTATGTCTCTGTTGTTAATTTATACTTATGTCTGTGTTGTTAATTTATACTTATGTCTCTGTTGTTAATTTATACTTATGTCTGTGTTGTTAATTTATACTTATGTCTCTGTTGTTAATTTATACTAATGTTTCTGTTGTTAATTTATACGTATGTCTGTGTTGTTAATTTATACTTATGTCTCTGTTGTTAATTTATACTTATGTCTCTGTTGTTAATTTATACTTATGTCTGTGTTGTTAATTTATACTTATGTCTGTGTTGTTAATTTATACTTATGTCTGTGTTGTTAATTTATACTTATGTCTCTGTTGTTAATTTATACTTATGTCTGTGTTGTTAATTTATACTTATGTCTCTGTTGTTAATTTATACTTATGTCTGTGTTGTTAATTTATACTAATGTCTCTGTTGTTAATTTATACTTATGTCTGTGTTGTTAATTTATACTTATGTCTCTGTTGTTAATTTATACTTATGTCTGTGTTGTTAATTTATACTTATGTCTCTGTTGTTAATTTATACTTATGTCTGTGTTGTTAATTTATACTTATGTCTGTGTTGTTAATTTATACTTATGTCTCTGTTGTTAATTTATACTGATAAACAAAAGTCAACGTCTGACCCATCACTATCCCCCTATTCCACTCATATATTTTAAAGACTGTTCCGACACACAGGAAGTGCGGCCAAGCGAGCTAGCGCAACTACACTTGGGCGTGAGCGCCGATGGAAGAAGATCGTGGAACCGAATGCAGACAAAAGTTGGTAAAGGTCGGATGTGCTTCGCTCCAAAAGTTCACGGACCAGAGATGGGGAAACGAAGGCCGGCCACTACTAATGTTAGATAATAGGCACATTTAACATTTGATGAATCTGGCGTGATGACTAGCGCTAATGTTAGTTCCGAAAAAAAAAAATAAATAAATAAAATAACTATACAGGCGCGAGAGGGGCCGAACAGTCTCGGATTTTGTTCAGTGCCGCCTGGTACAGAAGGTGGTACAATGAACAAATATGAGAGATCGTTTACAGCCGCGGCGATTCGGTTTCTGTTGGATTAGTTCTTAATATCACAGGGAAACTAAATAATCTAATGAAAATAGAACGCAAGAAAAAATCATCATCATCAAGTACCGGGCCTGCTGGCGTAGGTGATCATGTCTCTCCACAACTTTCGATCTCGGCAGCTATTTATCATATCTGTTGTTGACCTTCAGCCAAGCCATTCTCTTAAGCTTCGTCCCTCAATTTTTCCAGTTGTTACAATATATTCCAGTTGTTCTCTTCTCATTACATGGCCAAAAATATGATGATTGTCTTTTCCTAATATTGGAAATTAGTTCTCTTTTTGCTTTGACCTCCTTCAGAACTTTTTCATTACTCTTCTTAGCTGTCCATGGTACTCTCAACATTCTTCTGTAAAACCACATTTCTACAGACTCCAGTGATTTTCTTGTCTGTTGTCCTATTGTCCATCATTTACATTCATATGTTAAGACTGGCCCTACATAACATTTAAGAACTCTTTTTCTTGTTTCTATTGTCAAAAATGGATTGCATAGTATCTTCCTCATTCTTGGGAAAGCTGCTTTTGCCTAAGCCATTCTCCATCTCACCTCTTTTGTACATCTTCCGTCTAAGGTTAACAAAGTTCCCAAATATTTAAATTCATTTACCTGCTTTAATATTGTTCCACTTGTCTTTATTTTGCACTGAGGTGATGTCTTTTTCTTTGTTGTTACCATTGCCTCTGTCTTTTTGCTATTGAGGCTGAGTCCTTTATTTTTGCTTTCCTTCCCAATAATGTCTAACATTTCTTGTAACTCATTTTCACTCTTAGCGATTAAGACTGTATCATCAGCATACCTTAGATTATTTATATTATGACCTCCAATTGTTATTCCAGGCATGCCCCTTATGGATCTTAAAATAGTATCACTATAAATATTAAACAAATCTGGTGACAGCACACAACCTTGACTAACACCCTGTTTTATTTGTTGAAACATTCCCAATTGGTTTCCAGTTCTTATGGCCGCTGTTTGTTGCCAGTACATGTTCTTTATTATTCTTAGATCTTTGCTGTCTACGTTTATGCTTTCTAATATTTTGATTATTTCTTGGTGCTTTACTTTATCAAATGCCTTGGTGTAATCTATGAAACATAGGTATAGATCTGTTTTCACCTTTATGGCTCTTTCTACTAAAGATCTTATGATATAAATGGCATTGCTTGTTCCTTTATCTCTAATAAAACCACACTGTTCATCGCTAATTTCTGGACTGATTTTGTTTCACACTCTTCGCATGATGATTCTTAGTAATATCTTAGTCATATGACTCATAAGGCTTATTGTGTGATGATCATTGCATTCAATCACACCTGATTATACTTGGGCAGAACTACACTATACTTGGGCAGAACTACACTATATTTAGGCAGAACTGCACTATACTTAGGCAGAACTACACTATACTTAGGCTTAGGCAGAACTACACTATACTTAGGCTTAGGCAGAACTACACTATACTTAGGCTTAGGCAGAACTACACTATACTTAGGCTTAGGCAGAACTACACTATACTTAGGCAGAACTACACTATACTTAGGCAGAATTACACTATACTTAGGCAGAACTACACTATACTTGGGCTTAGGCAGAACTACACTACACTTAAATGAACTAAATATCTTGACACTTAATCCTGAAAGTGCACTAGACCATGAAAGTGAGGTAACAAACATAAAGAAACAGTTGAAGCATTAATAATAATAATACAACTCGGAACAAATTAATACACTTCTCAAATGACGAAGGTCCCAGAAGACTTTGGTCTGGATGTGGTTAGAGATATTGTAAAGAATTATAGTGAACTAGAGCAAATTTCCAAAGATAAAAATGGAAATCAATGTTTACACCCTACCAAACATGCCCATACTTTTAAAATGTGCACAAGACATTGTAATCAATGAAACAACTAAGATTCAAACTGTGCTAAAAGAGTCTCACACATACATTAAATATGTGAGGTGTCAGTAGTTCAATGCTTGTACACAAAAGTTGTGTGTACATTAATATCAGGAAATAGTGCTACAAGTACCAAACTCTTAAAGCAAAGCATTGCAAACACTGAAGTTGTGAAAGAGTTAGAGGCTGAAATCTCTAATAAGAAAGCATTGCAAATACTCACATTGTGAAAGAGTTAGAGGCTCAAATCTCTAATAAGAAAGCATTGCAAATACTCACATTGTGAAATAGTTAGAGGTTCAAATCTCTAATAAGAAAGCATTGCAAACACTGAAGTTGTGAAAGAGTTAGAGGTTTAAATCTCTAATAAGAAAGCATTGCAAACACTGAAGTTGTGAAAGAGTTAGAGGCTCAAATCTCTAATAAGAAAGCATTGCAAATACTCACATTGTGAAAGAGTTAGAGGCTCAAATCTCTAATAAGAAAGCATTGCAAATACTCACATTGTGAAAGAGTTAGAAACTCAAATCTCTAATAAGAAAGCATTGCAAATACTCACATTGTGAAAGAGTTAGAGGTTCAAATCTCTAATAAGAAAGCATTGCAAACACTCAAATTGTGCAATGTTAAAAGTCCAAAATATAATACATATTACAATAATTTAGGAGTCTTAGTTGCAAAAATGTTGTTAGGTTACATAAAAATAACTTACAAAAAACATGGAATATAAAAAAATGCATGATGTAGATAAAAGAACAGTGTGGATATATTTTAACTGTACAATAATATCCCCTTTGTATGCCAACAATTTTTGTGATCAAATAGGCCTCCAGATCAACATGACCAAAATGAAAGTTCTGGATATTGCCAACAAAGCCTCTGATGTAACAATTAACAATGACATTTTACAAACAGTTACAAATGTTACCTACCTAGGCAGCAAAATGTCCAGAGATGAAGAACAACAATCAGAAATCAGGACACACATCACACTAGCATCAAATGCTTTCAACAAACTGACAAATACATGGGGATCCAAATTTCTCAGTAAACGAACAAAACTTAGATTGTTCAATTCCTGTGTGATGCCAGTGCTAACATATGGATGAGAACATTGGAAATCCACCAAGTCTTTAGATAGGAAATTAAATGCTTTTGAAAACAAATGTTTCATAGGATCTCAAACATAAGCTGGAAAGAATATATTTCAAATGAACAGATAAGAAACAAATCAAAACAAGAATATGTGTCTAGCTTTATAAGAAGAACACGTTGGAAATGCATTGGCCATGTGCTGAGAATGAATGAAGAAAGTCAGGCATTCATGTGGAAATATCTGGTAAAAGAAAACATGACAGACCAAGAGCATCGCTAAGCAGAACAATTGCTAGGGAAGGCTCAACCATGGGACTAAGAAACAACCAACAACTACAAGAACTAGCAGCAAATCATCAATTGTGGAGAACTATAATCTCCTCCCTATGTGCCATCTTCGGCAAATGAATGAAATTTGCCTAATTTGTATTTTATTTTCAGACTATTTTTGTAAAATCCTCAAAATAGCTCTTGACCTTGTCTATCTGATAACACACACACAGGATCACCTGCCTACACCAACTAACCAATCAAGTACACAACAAAAAAAAAACCGAACAAGTGATACAAAATGTGACTATAAAGTTCTGAGTTCAAAACAACTTACATTATAAGCTAGAAACTGGCAATACACACACAACCATACTTCCAAAAAGTTGTAGAATATATATTGTCTACTACAGAGAAAATCTACAGAGAAACTTTAGAACCTAAAGAGATATTTCAACACATAAGTTAAAGGATAAACCTGCAAAACATATATTATAGGGGTGCCTCATATTTGATCAATTCAGAAAGATGCACTGGCCCAAATATTCAACATTACAATCAAATACGTACAAAGCTCCTGACAACTGTTAATGAAATCACATGCACCTTTCTGACAAACACTCAAATATCAAACATAAAAAAGGGATGAAGATACTCCTGAACTCACAGACTTTATGGAAGACCTGATGTGAAGAACACAGTTAATCAAAGCTACTGGTGTTGTCTGATGACTGACGGATGACGAGGAAGCATAAATTAAAACAATTTTGGGGAACCGGGTGGTCTAGATGTAAGACATAACCTTTGGACAAGAAGGGTCTGGGTTTGAATTGTGAGACTTGCAGTGGGAGTTGTTCTTTTTGAATCCATTACCACTTCATGGCTTTACCCTTCCCTAGTATCTGGATAGTGAGATCCCATGTCCAGCTCTGCCGTATAACAGTGACAATTAGGAGGTCCAGCATACACTCTTAACATGTTAAAAAGCCTTTTATAGATAAAAGTAAAAATAGGTACCCCAAAAATGTCCACCGCTCAAGCAAAAGTAACAATTAGAAATCTATACCCTTGTCGACGATGGATGTGTCGAGTGAAAGGCACAAAATGTTGATACTTGCCATAAACTAACAAGACATTGTAATCGTACCCATTTAATTGGAGAATGCTAAGAAAAAAAGAGAGACAAAGCCATAACTTATAAACAAAATTAAATTGATACTTACTGGTCTGTAAAGCCTTCTAGATCATCTGCCTGCTCATCTACTGTAGATTCCAAATCGAGATAGGTGCCAAAGTCAGCTTGGGCTCCGCTGTGATAGCGATATATTTGCAGGGCACAGTCTTCAAGCTAAAACAAAGATAACAACACAAGTTAGCAAGAGGTAACTTTCAATGTTTATCACCATCATCAAGTACCAGGCCTGCTGGCATAGGTGATCATGTCGCTCCACAACTTTCAATCTCGACAGTTATTTATTATTTCTGTCGTTGACCTTCTGCCAAACCATTCTCTTAGGCTGTCTGGTATCTTTTCTCTCTTCTTCCTTCTATCTCTTCGTCCCTCAATTTTACCAGTTGTTACAATACATTCCAGCAGTTCTCTTCTCATTACATGGCCAAAAAATGATGATTTCAATGTTTATAGAAAAGTAATAAATAAACCAGTAATAATGATAATAATCGACATATGTACAATAATGGACATATATGTTCTATCTCAGGAAATAAATCAATGTCTCACAGTAGATCACTCAAGAGCAAAGATAGTGAAGAGTTCAGCTTTCTATAACATAGGCTGGGGTAAGGTGTAAAGAGATTCCCAGAGGTCAGAATCCTTCTTTTGGTCAGGTTGGCTAATTCAAATGAAGCACAAGTGTGTTATATTTGACACTAGTCAAATGGTAGAAGATGCCAAATGAAGCACAAGTGTGTTATATTTGACACTAGTCAGATGGTAGAAGATGCCAAATGAAGCACAAGTGTGTTATATTTGACACTAGTCAGATGGTAGGAGATGCCAAATGAAGCACAAGTGTGTTATATTTGACACTAGTCAGATGGTAGAAGATGCCAAAATTAATCTGTAAAGGATCACTAACCACTGTAGGGTCTCTCATCTAGGTTTTCTTTAGGGATTTACTTCTCTAACCTTTGCCTCTCCTGTGACCCCTACAAAGAATCAGGGAATACAGTACAATAACACATGTTGTACTGCTTACATGCACTTTAACAGTCATCATCATCATCATCATCGAGTGCTGTATCCGCATTGAAGGTTGGCTACCATGGAGCGCCGATCCAATTCGTCTCTTGCTTTGATGATGCAGGTTGTCATACGCTGACTTGTCCAACTT
This sequence comes from Megaustenia siamemsis, assembly GCA_032433765.1. Taxonomy (NCBI): domain Eukaryota; kingdom Metazoa; phylum Mollusca; class Gastropoda; order Stylommatophora; family Ariophantidae; genus Megaustenia; species Megaustenia siamemsis. Next base: position 55,556,224 of record JAVIAB010000106.1, read on the forward strand.
TTGATGTTACTCTTCCATGTTAGTCTTGGTCTGCCTCTGCCACCTTGTATTTTCCCTTCCAATATTACTTTTAACATGCCCCCAAAATTTCATTTGTCTTGTTCTAACTGTGTTTAGTAGTTCTCTTTTAATTTACTAGTTGTTTTAAAATGTCATCATTTGTTCTCTTGCCTTTCCATCCAAATTCTACCTATTCTTCTATAAATCCACATTTCAAAGGCTTCAATTTTCTGTATTGTTTTCTTGTCTAATGTCCATGTTTCTGCACGCTCCTATAACAGTAGCATGTTTGACTTGTTGATCCTGATTTAAAGTTAACATGTAGCATATTGAAAACCAGGCTATGGCCAGATTAACCACCACTATGGAGCTAAACTAAAGTATCCATTCAGCTCTTGCTGCCTGTGGTATTGAAGTCTGGCAAAGACTGCAATTTATTGTAGATAATTCATTAGATCTATGGTACAGAAATGCTTTTTCTACAAAGAAGTAATCTGCATTAAAAATAAATTTTATTTGACATTATTCTATTTATGAGATGAGAGCTACTGGGGAAGGTCAATGGAAGAGCTGGAAATAACAGTTAGGATATCAGTGAAATCACAGGAAATTGTACATGTTAGATATCAGTGAAATCACAGGAAATTGTACATGTTAGATATCAGTGAAATCACAGGAAATTGTACATGTTAGATATCAGTGAAATCACAGGAAATTGTACATGTTAGATATCAGTGAAATCACTGGAAATTGTACATGTTAGATATCAGTGAAATCACAACACATTATGTACATGTAAGATATCAGTGAAAATACCACGTAGTATACATGTAAAATATCAGTAAAATCACCATACAGTGTACAGGTAAGATATCAGTTAAATCACAACACATTGTGTACAGGTAAGATATAGTGAAATCACAATACAGTGTACGGATCGGATATCAGTGAAATAACCACATAGTATTCGGGTATGATATAAGTAAAATCACCACAGGCAGGATATCAGTGAAATCGTCACACAGTGCACAGGCTAATAATGTTGACCCTACCAAGGATCAGATCCACATTCTCTTGATTTGAAAATGATCAATCCAATTCACCAAGCTCCCACTCAGAAAGTTAATCACAAAAATTAACACAATATTATCTGATACAATATCGTTGTCTTGGGGATGTGGAGGTATACAAGGAGGATAAGAAATCATGACAACATGTCATTAACATAAAAAACACTTGGTAATTCTAAAAGAACTTTACAGTTTCAGTGTTACATTTTTGTAGTGGATTATGAAAGAAGAAAATGTAATATACCTACATGGTATGGAAATTTCTATTGCATATTGCATAGACCAATGAGGAAGCTCTCAAAGAGGCCAACACAAAAAGGGAGCTCTTAAAAAACATCAGAAAGAAGCAATCAACATTTTTCAGGCACATCATGAGAAGAGGAAAGTTGGAATACTTGGTTACAACTGGCAAAATAAAAGGAAAGAGAGATCGCGGACTACAAAGAGAGAAAATACGGGATAGCTTTGTGTCATGGCATGGAGAACAGTCAACAACAGAACTGATACGATGCACTGTAGATAGAAGATTGTGGAGGGTCATGATCGCCTATGCCAACCAGTATGGCACATGATGATGATGATAGTAGCATACTCTCAATGAGGGTACACCCTATAGCATGGCAGAAGAAAATTATACAAAATGCCTTCTGCGTATGCATCATAATTCTGCCATTATGGGAATAGTGGCGTGTGTGCATGCTCATGCATGAATTACCAGCCACACGCAAGATAAAATAAAACTTTGAAAGTTGCTCCTTCAATTTTAGTATAATGTCTTGCATTATTCCAATTTGTTACAACAATATGTCATTATGAAATAGTTAAAGATCTTTTGAATCGTTCTATGAAATGTATGTGACAAACAAAACAAAACGGGCCTACATAATCATCACTCTAATGATAATTAACAGTCATAATAATAAACACCTTGGTTTTCATTCATTCTTATCTCCTTATTTATTAACATTATTTATAATTTATCCTTATTTACTTTTGCAGATTTCATAAACTTACAAGCCTAAATTTTGTTTTTAATTTAAGTTCAGTATTTCTATTCCCTGGGTGTCCGGTTAGCGCAATCGATAGGCGGTTGGCTTACCACGGCAACAGCCGGGGTTCGTACCCTGGCGAGGACACCTGGGTTTTACTAATTCCCTAAAAATTAGTAGGAGCCGCGATAGCTCAGTGGTTAGTGAACTGGACTACTACGGACAAGGGGTAGGGTTCGATCCCAACCGACGGCTCCGGGTTCACCCAGCCTTAAATGGGTACCGGATTTTTTCTGGGAAAGTAAAACAGCACGGGCGTAATACCGACCACATTACCCCAAAAATCATGTGCTGAAGGTCTGTAAAATATAGGGTCACTAACACCATATTTCCCTATACGCCACTTGGCGTGACGGGGGGTACTTTACTTTTTACTTACTATTTCTATTCCAATCACTAATTTTATCATCTTTTATTTAAAAAATGTTTCTTTAGTTACAGTGCTAAAACAAATAGTATTCATTGAGTGTTGTGTAGTATGGGGTAAATCACATAGCATATATTCTATTCTTGGGATACTTTTCTTTATCCACTTTCAAATTAAGATGGTTCTGAAGATGAGCACTAAAATAGTATTCATTGAGTGTTGTGTAGTATGGGGTAAATCACATAGCATATATTCTGGGGATACTTTTCTTTATCCACTTTCAAATTAAGATGGTTCTGAAGATGAGCACTAAAATAGTATTCATTGAGTGTTGTGTAGTATGGGGTAAATCACATAGCATATATTCTGGGGATACTTTTCTTTATCCACTTTCAAATTAAGATGATTCTGAAGATGAGCACTAAAATAGTATTCATTGAGTGTTGTGTAGTATGGGGTAAATCACATAGCATCTATTCTGGGGATACTTTTCTTTATCCACTTTCAAATTAAGATGGTTCTGAAGATGAGCACTAAAAGATCCAGCCAAGCTGGGAACTGAGCCATAACCATCTGGTCACTTCACTTAAAAGTGCACTATTTGGCCACCATTGCTTTAGATGACCTTTCTTCAAATTTAGTAATAAAATGACTCATCAAAATAAAATATATTGAATTTCAAGCTCAAATTTATTTATAACTATTCAGTTGAATCTGATGTAATAATGACCTAAACTTGATGAGTTCTGGGAACTACTAGTTAGGTGTTGTTCTGAAGAATACAAAGAAAAAAAAAAAGCAAAAGAAGCCAATAAAACACACAGAAAATACAGTTGGAATCTTATATAAGCTTGAAACAGAAATAAAGATGATTGTGGTAACAAGTAAGTTTAAGTTAGAATTGAAAGGGTTAGTTCAAAGCAAGAAAAACAGAAAAGGTTTGATAAAGGCCTGCAACCAGTTAGCACTTGATACATTGATTGACCACAATGTTGATAACAGGTAAGAACAATAATTGTTCTTAAACTATTATTTTATAATAGGCTACAAAATATAACTGTATTTCAATTTGTCGCTATTTGAAACACTTTCCCTATAAGTTTTGATGAACAAAACAAAATGACTTACCACTTTCAAAAATTATTTTAAAACTGCTTTATTTACATTAATTTCAATGTAATTTATCTAAAAGAATTTCAAGGCTAAACAAATCTTTTATTTTGTTCTTTTATGGTTGTCTACAAGTTTGTTTTCTAAGATAAATTTACCATATAAATCTACAAAGCATAACCAAGCCAGATGCTTATAAAGTACTGCCCACCCGCAACAATCTCATAAAATTCACTCAAAACAAAACATAAATTTAACTGTTAACATTAATAAACTGTTTACTTTTATTTAATTACACGTCTACGATACCATCTAGCATTACTCTATTAATTTTATTATCCAACATTTTGTTTCAATTTTTATTTAAAACAGCTCTACCTTATTAATTGGACACACACACTATTTGCAAACCTTTGATCTTTTAACTTTTAATGAAACGTCTAAACCTTGATGACAATTAATGACAATGATATGATATCAAATTTAAATATTAAAAAAAAAACAAGAACATGAAGAGAAAACAAATGATTGAACATCAAAGAACATCAAGACAAGAAGTTATTTCTTTCTTTTTTTACTTATTAATTAAACTTATGAACTGTGTCTCTCTGAGTCACTCCAGCATCATCTATGATGTTATTATTTTATTTAATAACAAAAATAAAATATCTCGGTCGAGTTATTACATTTTTTGTCAATAACATTTTGCTGATCACGAAATAAATAACGATTTACCAGACTAAACATAATGATTGTTACCGACGTTAACTTGCTCACTCAAGAAACAGCTGCCATAAATAATAGAAAGTTGAGAAAGGCAAACAAAAACAAACCGAAAAATGCCACCCAACACCACAACACAACATCAACAACAATGTCAACACTAACCCAACATGAAGAACGACCCGGCTTCGCTCAGACTTACCCTGTGTGGCGCTAACAACAATCTATGAACTCCAGCTATTTGATTAATTAACGGAACATTAACTAGAAATGGATACGACGGTGGTCGTGTCGGTTCTGGGAAATTGGTATTAGCAAACGGATCTCTGTCGTCCAGAAACTGTACGCGACAAGGAAACGTCGCCATGATGATTAAGGTCCCTAAGCAGAAATGAGCCCTTGTCACCTTTGACCTCAGTATTCTTGCGCTGGGTCACTGCCCCTGTAGAGGAGGACACACAGGTAGGCTTGTTGTGGTTACCTGTTGATTCTTATCCTCGCAGCGATGTGCGGGGCTCTCCTCACGATGAATAGGGATTTGCTGAAGTTGGACTGAGTTCAATTTCTCCATCAGGACGGGAGATATCAAGAAAGCTATTAGTACTGTATTCAACCCACACCGCGACGGGACGGTTTTATGAGAGTAATAATGACAATTTTTTTTTTTAAAAGGGAAAAGCACTCTCGGATAACGGCAATAAAAGGGAAGAACCTTGTCCACTCGCGCATGTTAAAGAACGAACCTTTGACAGTTAAAACCGAAAAAAAGTCATCATCATTGAGTGCCGTCTCCGCATCGAAGGTTGGCTACCATGGAGCGCCATTCAACTCTGTCTCTTGCTTTGATGGTACAGGTTGTCATAGGCTGGTTTGTCCATCTTTTGATGTTACTCGTCCATGTTAGTCTTGGTCTGCCTCTGCCTCTTTTTCCTTGTATTTTCCCCTCCAGTATTACTTTTAATAGGCTGTTGTGTCTTTTAACATGGCCCAAAAATCGCATTTGTCTTGTTTGATTTGTGTTTCTCTTTTCATTTTTAGTTGTCTTAAAACTTCATCGTTTGTTTTCTTTCCCTTCCATCCAATTCTACCTATTCTGCTATATATCCACATTTCAAAAGCTTCAATTCTCTGTTCTGTTTTTTTTTTTTTGTTGTTTTTTTTTTGTAACAGCTTTACGTAGATGAGAAACAAAACATTTAATTGTCATTTTCTATCTTCCTAATTTTTTATATTAACTACCGCACCAAAATGGACGCTTCTTGCGTCCAAGCCATGTAAACAATGTTGACTTTCCTTGTCTCCAACGGTTTATCTCATTCTATTAGAGAATTTCACGCTATCTGTTACCACAGTGAGATGGCGGTTTTTTTTTTGCAAAGTAAACACGGGTTTGATAATAAATGTGTGTACACAGTTCGTTAACCATCGCTGCAGTTCAAGTCTTTATTCGCTGGCTTCGTTAGCAACAATGAAAGCTAATGACCTTACTTGTGCAGCCGGTTGGTTTGGGACAAATTGTACGTTACAATGTCACTGCTATAATGGCTTAGTTTGTGACAAAACTACAGGGACATGCCCAAACAATGACAGTTGTCAGCACATAATTTTCGGACCCCAGTGTCAGTACTTGGATTTTATTTGCAAATGTGCCCAAAAATCTGAACGTACTTTCCTGTTTGATGGCAACGACACCTCATGTAATCCGGACACAGATTCTACATCAGTTGAGGCAACTCTCAATCAATCTTTGCCGTGCTCCTGGTTTAGGATTTATGCGAATGACTTAAAATATCCGGACAGCTTCACGGTAAAACTGAATGGTTCTGCCTCATGTAACAATGTATCAAGGTTTGTAGTTAGTCCGCACGAGATTGATGCCTTCTGCCCTGGGGCTGGTCTGATCAACAAATTACGGATTGAAAGGGCGATAGTTGCAAATATCTGCTCCAACTACATTGGCGGGGGTCGGAAACTGGCTCTCAAACATAACACAAACCAGACCGATTTAATGCACAAAACATTTGATGCTTGTTATACAGGAGACGGATGTGGACCAGAGGCCGCAGTTAATAGCAAAAGAAAGACCAATCTCTATGACAATGACTGCACACACACACAATGTAGAAGTGGAATCAATTCTGTTTACTGGTATCTGAACTTTGCAACGCCCCAGAAGACTCACATCATTCGAATCTATCATCGACCTAGCACTATGATTCGGATAAAGAATGCCACTCTAAAGGCTTTCTCTGACAGTGGCGGAGTAGTGTTCCAGTATAATGATATATCCTACCCTAATTTATCTGTCAACACTATTGTAGTCAAAACACAAACGTCAATGACACACATTAAGATTGAGTTCTCACCGACCATTTCGCAGACCGACAGTGCACTGACGGTATGTGAGGTGCAAACATTTACAGACACCTATTGTCTCGACGAGCATTCTTGTCGTTTTGTGCAGTGTGTAGTGGGTGTAGTAAAGGCTGCAATGTCATCATCGGTACTTGTCACGGCTACTGTTCACATGAGATCTATGGACACGACTGTTCCGGGTCTTGTCTCAGTGTCTGTCCTTTATTTGAGGAAAAATCTGGAAAATGCCTACAATGTAAACATCTTGGCTATACCTGTAATGACACTTGTCCAGATGGTAATTTTGGGCTACAGTGCGAACAGATGTGTTCTGATGGCTGTGACATCATATGTACTCTCAAATGTCCGGACAACTGTTTCAACGACACCTGTCAACAGTCAATCGGGAATCTGTACATGCAAGAGAACGTTCTATGCGTCAGACTGCACTCTCAAATCTCCGGACAACTGTTTAACGAAACCTGTGATTCCCACGTTCAGAATAATCTGCCGACTACAACAAGCCCAAGCATATGGACACTTTAATGTGTTTCTGTGCTAGACATGGTTCATTTTTTGGTGTTTTTTAGTGAAGCCATGGCTCATATCTTGCTGTGTTTCTGTCCTAGCCATGGCTCATATCTTAGCTTGTGTGTGCTGGCCATGGCTCATATCTTGGTGTGTGTCATGTTAGTCATGTCTCATATCTCGGTGTGTCCGTGTTAATCATGTCTCATATCTTTATCGGTGTCTGTGTAGTCATATCTCATATCTTAGTGTGTACCAGTGTTAGTCATATGTCATATCTTTGTGTGTGCATGTCTGGGTTAGTGATATCTCATATCTTTGTGTGCATGTTTATGTTAGTCATGTCTCATATCTTTGTGTGTGCATGTCTGTGTTTGTCACATCTATTATCCTTGTGTGTGCATGGCTATGTTAGTCCCATCTCATATCTTTGTGTGTGCATATCTATGTTAGTCATATCTCTTATCTTTGTGTGCATGTCTATGTTAGGCATGTGTCATATCTTTGTGTGTGCATGTCAATGCCAGTTATATCTCATATCTTTATGTGCATGTTTATGTTAGTCATGTGTCATATATCTTGATGTGTGTCAGTGTTAGTCATGCCTCGTATCGCTGTGTGCATGTCTGCATTAGTCACACCTCATATCTTTGTGTGTGCGTGTCTGTGTTAGTCACATCTCACATCTTTGTGTGTCCGTGTCTGTATTAGTCACCTCTAGTGACTCGGGCAGATGGTGCTCGTAAACCTGGGAGGGCCTACCATCTAAGGGCAGAATCCCCCTACAGAAAAGATCATCTGCTGCCTTGCAGGAAGATTGGGGACAATCAAAGGCTAGGGAAAGCAAACCCGAATAAAATGCTGGCTGAAATCGGATGCACTGGGCCACTGGCGCAGAACACAGTGCAACGTATTAACGGGTGTTCAGTCAGAGTGGATCTGACAGACTCTAATTGTGATGTTCTGTCTGTGGGGGCGATCAACACACTTAGCCTGACAGCTGACTTCACATGAGAGTCTGGAATCCTTACTCTGATTGAGTCCTGAACGCAGAGAGAGAGAGAGATATTAACTACCTTTTTCTTTGGCCTCTTTCAGAACGTTTTCATTACACTACTTAGCTGTTCATGACATTCTCAACATTCTTCTGTAAATCCACATTTCTACAGCTTTGAGTGATTTTCTTGTCTGCTGTCCTATTGTCCTTGATTCACATCAATATGTTAAAACCGTCATCGTCAGCTTTACAGCAGCTTTGCATTTCTATGCATCTTTATGCCTTTCTCTTCGAGATTCGATGTCTTCCCTCTGTCTCTAGCATCAATATTCGGTGTATCTCCTCTGTCTCTGAGCAGCGAGATTCGATGTCTTCCCTCTGTCTCTGAGCAGCGAGATTCGGTGTATCTCCTCTGTCTCTGAGCAGCGAGATTCGATGTCTTCCCTCTGTCTCTGAGCAGCGAGATTCGATGTCTTCCCTCTGTCTCTGAGCAGCGAGATTCGATGTCTTCCCTCTGTCTCTGAGCAGTTAGATTCGGTATCTCTCCTCTGTCTTTAGCAGGGAGACTCGATGTCTCTGTCTCTGAGCAGCGAGATTCGATGTCTCTTCTCTGTCTCTAGCAGCGAGATTCGATGTCTCTCCTCTGTCTTTAGCAGCGAGATTCGATGTCCCTCTTCTGTCTCTAGCAGCGAGATTCGATGTCTCTCTTCTGTCTCTAGCAGCGAGATTCGATGTCTCTTCTCTGTCTCTGACCAGCGAGATTCGGTGTCTCTCTTCTGTCTCTGACCAGCGAGATTCGGTGTCTCTCTTCTGTCTCTGAGCAGCGAGATTCGATGTCTCTCTTCTGTTTCTGAGCAGCGAGATTCGGTATCTCTCTTCTGTCTCTGAGCAGCGAGATTCGGTGTCTCTCTTCTGTCTCTGAGCAGCGAGATTCGGTGTCTCTCTTCTGTCTCTGAGCAGCCAGATTTGGTGTCTCTCTTCTGTCTCTGAGCAGCGAGATTCGGTGTCTCTCTTCTGTCTCTGAGCAGCGAGATTCGGTATCTCTTTTCTGTCTCTGAGCAGCGAGATTCGGTGTCTCTCTTCTGTCTCTGAGCAGCGAGATTCGATGTTTCTCTTCTGTCTCTGGGCAGCGAGATTCGATGTTTCTCCATTGTCTTTGAGCAGCGAGATTCGATGTTTCTCCTCTGTCTTTGAGCAGCGAGATTCGATGTCTAACACATTTCTGATAACATCGAACAAACGGGCGGCCCCGTGTGTACTCGCGCACGTTAAAGAAACCTTGGTAGCTAAAATGACGAAAAGAGTCAGCAATCATTACCGTAGACGTGCACAATTATTATGCAAATCTACCCATGCTGAAGTCGGATGTGTCGGGCCGAAAGGCGCATATATCACGGTTTTGTGGAAAATTCGCGACACAATCCATCCACGCCCAGTTAACACGTTAAAGCTAAGAGATTCTAGAACATTATGAAAAAATGTCGTTTTCATAAGGATGAATTAGACCCTTTCCTTATAGGTATCCTGTCACTGTGTGTGTCATGTCTGTACACTTAGACAATAGAAATGGCACGTTTTATCAGCGTGGGGAATAAGCTAAAGATTAAACAAACCAAAGTTTCGACTCTTAAAAAAAAAAAATTGAGAAAAAAGTCTTTTTAAAAGTCTATTCTATCTGTTACATTTGTCGTGTTCTTTAAACCGACATTAAGGTCGGAATAGTGGATGTATTAGAACAGTTGTGGATCTCCTCCACCTCTTCCACATCATCATTATCAACCTTGAAGCTTCTCGTGGAACAACAGGTTAACAATATTTTTGTTACTCATTGTTATTTATGCACAATCTTTCCATTTCTGAGCCGCGATAGCTCAGTGGTTAGTGAATGGGACTACAAAGGACAAGAGGTAGGGTTCGATCGAAACCCACGGCTTCCGGTTCATCATCATCATCATCATCATCATGTACCGGGACTACTGGCGTAGGTAATCATGTCTCTCCACAACTTTAGATCTCGACAGTTCTTTATCATTTCTGTTGTTGACCTTCTGCCAAACCATTCTCTTAAGCTGTCTGGTATTTTCTCTCTTTGCTTCACTCTATCTCTTCGTCCTTTAATGTTTCCAGTTGTTACAATATATTCCAGTTGTTCTCTTCTCAGTACATGGCCAAAAATTATGATCGTTTCTTCCTAATATTGGAAATTAGCTCTCTTTTTGCTTTGGCCTCTTTCAGAACATTTTCTTTACTCTTCTTAAATGCCCATGGTATTCTCAACATTCTTCTGTAAAACCACATTTCTACAGACTCCAGTGATTTTCTTGTCTGTTGTCCTATTGTTCATGATTCACATCCATAAGACTGGCTCTACATAGCATTTAAGAACTCTTTTCTCCGGTTCACCCAGCCTTTCATGGGTACCGGTTTTTTTCTGGGAAAGTATAGCAGCACGGGCGTAATACCAACCACATTATCCCAAAAATCATGTGCCTAAGGTCTGTAGAATTTATGGTCACTAACACCATATTCCCTATACGCCACTTGGCGTGACGGGGGTACTTTACTTTTCCATCTCTACGTTTTCTCATTCTTAACCCCCTCTTCCATATATTTTTGTTATCATTTCTGTCTGTTTTCACGGTGGTCCCATAACAGGCCCACTCATCAACATTTTAAATGATTTCATGTGTCAATCATGTGTATCCGAAACAGCGAATGCCTGTAACTTTTCTATTCACGGATTATCGAAGTTTTCTTCTTTGTTTTCTGATGCCAGCTGTATAATCAAGCGAAGTCCAAAGGGACTGAATTTTGGGTGAATATGACTTTTTTCATATTTTTCACACTGGCAGGTCAGGTGTCCCTCGCTATATTAGCAGATATTCTCCGACTTCATAATTACTCTATTTGTCTTCATCAAGAGTTTTACCATTTTCTTCTTCTTCTACCTTTCAGCTCCCTGTGGAGCATAGGTCTTCAACAAACACTTTCCTAGTCGTTCTGTTTCTTGCCATTCTATTAAGATCATTCCATGTCTTCACCATCATCTTCATCTCTGCTTCTGTCTGTCTTCTCCAAGAATTTCTTGGTCTTCCTCTTTGTCTTTTCCCCTGGGGATTCCAAAAAAGAGCCTTTTGTGTGATGCTTTCAGTTGGCTTCCGCAGCGCGTGTCCTATACAGCGCCATCGTCTTCGCTGTATCTCTTTATGCACTGGTGTTTGACTGGTACATTTCCATAATTCTATGTTAGTGATTTTGTCCTGCCATTTCCATCCTTTTATTCTGCGTATGCATCCACTAATGAAAATCTGTATCTTCATGATTGTCAATTATGTTGCTCTCCATGTTTCACAGCCATATAATAGGACTGACTTAACATTGGAGTTGAACATTTTTATTTTTGTATTTAACCTAATTTCTTTGGACTTCCATATGTTTCCCAGTGCGACAAAAGCTCCTCTTGCTTTTGATGTCCTTATTTTGGTATCATTTTCTGTTCCTCCCTCTTTATCTATATTACTGCCCAGATATATGTAAGATTGTATGTCTAGTAGAGTTTTTTCTCCTAATTTTATTTGGTTATTGCCAACTGCATTAATTCTCATAATGTTGGTCTTATCTCTTTTAATTTTCAGTCCTAGCTGTTGTGATCTCTCATCCAGTATGCTCATTTTATCCTGCATTTGTTGATGGCTGTGTGATAGGAAAGCTATGTCATCCGCAAAGTCTAAATCATCAAGTTGCTTGGTCAGTGACCACTGGATTCCATTTCTATTATCTTAATTCTTCGTTAAGAGTTTTACCATTTTGGGGTTGATTTATTCTCTAACATTTTTCCCGGGCGGCGGATTTTTTTTTGTAAATGTCTCCCCGGCAGACCCCAAGAATGGGATAATACCCAAGCAGACCCCAAGAATGGGATAATACCCAAGCAGACCCTAAGAATGGGATAATACCCAAGCAGACCCCAAGAATGGGACAATACCCAAGCAGACCCTAAGAATGGGATAATACCCAAGCAGACCCCAAGAATGGGATAATACCGTAAAGATCGTAAGGCAGTAAGTAATGATTTTTAACAAACAAGTTTTTAAAAAGTGACAAATTTGAGAATTTTGCTGCGCTTTGTTCCGTTTGTTAACCACAAATGTTTTTACAATTTCAGATATAACTTCCTCTAATCAACTTGAATGTACCATAAAAGAAAGATATACAATTTAAAACATCAACTTTCATTGCATTGCCTAAAAAGAATGGTGCAGTTGAATGCAGTGACTTTAGAACAATAAGCCTAATCAGCCAGGTAACTAAAATTTTACTAAAAGTTATACAAGGAAGGATTCAGTATAAAATTAATACTGAATTAGATGAGCAGCAATTCGGATTCAGGAATTACAGTGGGACAAAAGAAGCCATATTCAGCATGAGGACATTGATTGAAAAGTGCATAGAAGTAAACAAGCTAATATATGCCTCTTTCATAGATTACACCAAAGCTTTTGATAGAATACACCATAATCAACTTATAGACTGCCTAAAAGATATAAATCTAGACGACGCAGACATACGACTGATATGTAATTTGTACTGGGAGCAGACAGCAATAATAAGATATAACAAGGAGAACTCTACACCCATTGATATAAAAAGAGGAGTAAGACAAGGATGCATCCTATCACCAAGCCTGTTCAATTTATACACTGAACAAATCTGTAAAAACACCACTGAGATGCCAGGCCTAAACATTAATGGGAAGATAATTAATAACCTAAGATATGCTGATGATACTGTATTACTAGCAGAAAATCCTAAAGATCTACAACAATTACTTAATGTAATAAACATGACAAGCAAAAAACATGGACTAGATATGAATATCAAAAAGACTAAAACTATGATCATAAACAAAGAAAATTCTCAAGACCTACAATTAAATATCAAAGTGGAAGGAATACATCTAGAGACAGTTCAGAGCTACAACTACCTGGGACATACTATAACCAATGATGGAAAATGTAGAACTGAAGTAAATAAAAGAATAGGTATTGCAAAAAGTAATTTCAATGTCATGGCAAATATACTAACATCAAAACAAATAACACCAGGGCTAAAACTAAGAATAGCAAAATGTTACATCTTCTCAATATTCCTGTATGGTGCAGAAACATGGACATCAGACTAGAAAACAGAACAGAAAATTGAAGCCTTTGAAATGTGGATTTATAGAAGAATAGGTAGAATTGGATGGAAAGAAAAGAAAACAAACGAGGAAGTTTTAAAACAACTAAAAATGAAAAGAGAACTACAAAACACAATTAGAACAAGAGAAATGAAATTTTTGGGTCATGTTAAAAGACTCAGCAGCCTAATAAAAGTAATATGGGAAGGGAAAATACAAGGTAAAAGAGGCAGACCAAGACTAACATGGACGAGTAACATCAAAAGATGGACAAGTCAGCCTATGACAATCTGCACCATCAAAGCAAGAGACAGAGTGGAATGGCGCTCCATGGTAGCCAACCTTCGATGTGGAGACGGCACTCAATGATGATGATGATAACATTTATATTTCTAAAATGAGACAAATGAACTAAAATATTGGACAAAAAGCTGTGGATACCAACAAAGCTATTCCATTTTGCGTTGTTCGTGGTCGTCATCAGCAGGATGACTAAGGTCTGATTGTCACGAACATGAGCATTTAGACGAGCGTGACAAAAAAAGACAAAAATATCGGGAAAACATGAGTTAAGATTAGTTTAGTCCAGTCTAGAGGTCATCTTCATTGCACAACTTCGTAGTACACACAAATTCCTTGACCCCAGCGTCCTCGCTTACGACATACGTGGCATGTGACAGTGGTCTCTTTTCTTGTCTCCCCTGACTCGGGTCAGGGTCGAGGTAACCACGCCGGCGAAAGAAGGCGCTAAGAGAATTTCAAGTTATATGGATGTAAACAAACTTCTCAATGTTTAAGTTAAGTTAAAGAGAACATATTGCAAAAGACACACACACACGCAGAAAAGAAAACAACAAATTTTCATTGGGGAACTATACTGTTTTGGAAATAATGTTTACGAATTAACCTGAGTTCAATAATTAATGACTAACAAGACAAGTCGATAATATACCTGTTAGAACCGTACATGCTAATACAAACCCAGGTAGGAAAGACTCATTAGTCTGGTAAGCCTGTTTTCCAAGGAGACACAACTCTGATTACATATAGTTGCTGTCTTGCATGGGGACCAGTAAAGACTGAAAGCTACGGAAGCAGTCCACACAAAAAATGCGTGATAAGAACGATAGACTTGCCGGGGGGAGTGCTATCGATAGTGCAACACACCCTGCTATTAAACCAACGAAGAAGAAGGAATTAGGCAATAGTAAATGTATTTATGTAGTGTTTTTTTTATGTAACCTGTTAATTTATTTTCTAAAATGTATTTATGTAGTGTTTTTTATGTAACCTGTTAATTTATTTTCTAAAATGTATTTATGTAGTGTTTTTTTATGTAACTTTTTAATTTATTTTCTAAAATGTATTTATGTAGTATTTTTTTTTATGTAACCTGTTAATTTATTTTCTAAAATGTATTTATGTAGTGTTTTTTTATGTAACCTGTTAATTTATTTTCTAAAATGTATTTATTAGGTTTTTTTTTATGTAACCTGTTAATTTATTTTCTAAAATGTATTTATGTAGTGTTTTTTATGTAACCTGTTAATTTATTTTCTAAAATGTATTTATGTAGTGTTTTTTTATGTAACCTGTTAATTTATTTTCTAAAATGTATTTATGTAGTGTTTTTTATGTAACCTGTAAATTTATTTTCTAAAATGTATTTATGTAGTGTTTTTTTTATGTAACCTGTTAATTTATTTTCTAAAATGTATTTATGTAGTGTTTTTTTTTTATGTAACCTGTTAATTTATTTTCTAAAATGTATTTATGTAGTGTTATTTTTATATAACCTGTTAATTTATTTTCTAAAATATATTTATGTTTTCATTTGTAAAGGTTTATGTGTATAATCTGTTCACTGAATTATTTTAACGCTTTTTGTTCCCAAGTTACTGGCCTTTTATTTACAATGACAACATACTCATTTTAAAATAACATCTACATAAGTTACGCATATTTTGATAATAAGAGGAGCAGAAACTGGCTACCAAGGGGTACGCAAGTGGGATAATGTTGGGAACCATTGTAGTTCACTCTACCGGGCCTATATTTTTCATATTTGCTCATTTCTGTGAGTCATCGCTTGACGTTATATTGCATGATTTTTATTTTGATACTGAAGTGAACTTAATATGATTTTAAAATAATCCACACAGCAATTTTTTCCCTCTCGAAAGTACGAACATCAGTCGAATTATTTTAGTGCGTTTTTGTTTGAAATGTGAACCAACTTCCATGATTGAATAATGTAAAACATAAATTAACATATACGTTCATATAATTGTCAACATATGTCGTATTTTTGTTTCATTTATAATAAAATTCTCGCTCAAGCGTTCTATATATTTCATCATCTTAGTATTTGACTATTCTGTTTTATGAAAAAGCTTATTTTACTTCAACATATTTGTTGTAAATATTAAAAGAAAGATCACATAGTAATTAGGAACTAGTTCATATCCAATTATTTATAACTTCATTTTCTTAATAACATTGTTTAGAGCAATGTGGTTCTGTAGAGGGGAAATATGCAGCAAACACAATATGTATCGTCTGATCAATGATGGAACGATTATATAAGTTAAAACAGAAAGCATACACTTATTTTAGCGATTGGCAAAATGAGGCACAAAGAGATAATACAAGTGTTGCGATACATACATGGCCCTGGGGACAATTGAAGGAATATCAGCAAAATGTACTGGAAATAGTAGCAGTCAAAGTAGATAACCAAATGAGAGAGTATCAGAATATAAGAAATGGGGCGTAAGAACAGGAATTCGTCACATCGCCTGATCTCTTCTTGTTGTTTAATGAATACGTTATTAGACATATATAATACATGCCTGGAATAGCAGCAAGGGGATTTAATTTTAACACCTTGACGGTGTTGCAGATTTATACGGTACTGGTATCATAGAACGAAGAAGGACTTCAATGATTATTAAATACAGCCTTTGAAGATAGTGAGAGAAAAAAGGGACACAGTTTAATGACAAGAAAACATACGTAATAGTAGTCTCTAAAAACGAAATGGTATCCTCATGCAAGTACAGTATGCATATAGTATGTCTACACATGATAACAAGTGCAGTATGCATATAGTATGTCTACACATGATAACAAGTACAGTATGCATATAGTATGTCTACACATGATAACAAGTACAGTATGCATATAGTATGTCTACACATGATAACAAGTACAGTATGCATATAGTATGTCTACACATGATAACAAGTACAGTATGCATATAGTATGTCTACTACACATGATAACAAGTACAGTATGCATATAGTATGTCTACACATGATAACAAGTACAGTATGCATATAGTATGTCTACACATGATAACAAGTACAGTATGCATATAGTATGTCTACACATGATAACAAGTGCAGTATGCATATAGTATGTCTACACATGATAACAAGTACAGTATGCATATAGTATGTCTACACATGATAACAAGTACAGTATGCATATAGTATGTCTACTACACATGATAACAAGTACAGTATGCATATAGTATGTCTACACATGATAACAAGTACAGTATGCATATAGTATGTCTACACATGATAACAAGTACAGTATGCATATAGTATGTCTACACATGATAACAAGTACAGTATGCATATAGTATGTCTACACATGATAACAAGTACAGTATGCATATAGTATGTCTACACATGATAACAAGTATAGTATGCATATAGTATGTCTACACATGATAACAAGTACAGTATGTATATAGTATGTCTACACATGATAACAAGTACAGTATGCATATAGTATGTCTACACATGATAACAAGTACAGTATGCATATAGTATGTCTACACATGATAACAAGTAAAGTATGTATATAGTATGTCTACACATGATAACAAGTACAGTATGCATATAGTATGTCTACACATGATAACAAGTACAGTATGCATATAGTATGTCTACACATGATAACAAGTTCGGACAAGTCGATTATTTTAGATATCTAGGAACAGCGTTAAAGTTAGAGGGAAGATGTTTCACTGAGGTAAAAAGTAGAATCGAATAAGCCAGGAATAATTTACATAAAATGAGGTATATGTTATGGAAGAAGGTACTACTGTTGAAAGTTAGAAAGAGTTTTACAATGCTACATTGAATTAGTGCTCGTTTATGGTTGCGAATTATGAACAAAGATATACCTTGCCGCGTAGAATCGGATGAGATATGGTGTTTTAGACAAAAATGCTGAAGGTATCGTAGACATCTAAAACATTCAACGAGAGGGTACTAAAAGAGGCAGATGACGAGAGAACGATTATAGAACACATTAAGAAAAGGCTGTCCAAATTTGTGGGTCATGATGTGTGGAGAACGGGCGAATTGGAATACTAAGTAACAACAGGGAAAACAGAAGGTAGGAAAGACAACAGTAGGCAAAGGGAAAATATTTTGGACGGCTTGAGAGCGTGGCACGACAAAATATTAACTGCAGAACTCTTACACAGCACACAAGACCGAGGGTAAGATATCCGACACCTCTCGACAAAAATGGATGGCTTCATTGTTGCTGTAAAAAATGTTTTTGATAGTTTATCAACTGATGGAAATGCATTGTGTAAAGCACTTTGTGGTCCAGTGCGTCTGTCTCCAGTAATTATTTGTTTAAGATCGCTTGTCTAGTCTCTGGTTATTGTGGACCTACCACACACGTAGTAGTTTGTATTGAGATTTGCCTCGCTTGGGAAACGAGTCTTACTGGACAAACAGACCATTCCTATTGATGTTATATCAAGTTTTGATTCTGTGAGTTAAGCGAGTCTTATTGGACAAACAGGTCATTCCTATTGATGTTATATCAAGTTTTGATTCTGTGAGTTAAGCGAGTCTTATTGGACAAACAGGTCATTCCTATTGATGTTATATCAAGTTTTGATTCTGTGAGTTAAGCGAGTCTTACTGGACAAACAGATCATTCCTAATGATGTTATATCAAGTTTTGATTCTGTGAGTTAAGCGAGTCTTATTGGACAAACAGGTCATTCCTATTGATGTTATATCAAGTTTTGATTCTGTGAGTTAAGCGAGTCTTACTGGACAAACAGATCATTCCTAATGATGTTATATCAAGTTTTGATTCTGTGAGTTAAGCGAGCCTTATTGGACAAACAGGTCATTCCTATTGATGTTATATCAAGTTTTGATTCTGTGAGTTAAGCGAGTCTTACTGGACAAACAGATCATTCCTAATGATGTTATATCAAGTTTTGATTCTGTGAGTTAAGCGAGTCTTACTGGACAAACAGATCATTCCTAATGATGTTATATCAAGTTTTGATTCTGTGAATTAAGCGAGTCTTACTGGACAAACAGATCATTCCTAATGATGTTATATCAAGTTTTAATTCTGTGAGTTAAGCGAGTCTTACTGGACAAACAGATCATTCCTAATGATGTTATATCAAGTTTTGATTCTGTGAGTTAAGCGAGTCTTACTGGACAAACAGATCATTCCTAATGATGTTATATCAAGTTTTGATTCTGTGAGTTAAGCGAGTCTTACTGGACAAACAGATCATTCCTAATGATGTTATATCAAGTTTTCCTTTTGAGAGTTGTATGTAAGAGATCATACACTTCCTGCATAGATAAATGTATATACGGAATTGAGAATAGTTGCTGGCTGTGGACATTTACACAGGAAGAAAACAATTCGTCAAATAAGATTCTTGCAATAGCACTAGATCCGTTGTCTCTCGAGACTGACACGATCTTACCAATACTAAAATTACTACTACTGATGCTGGTACTACTACCATTACTACTACAACAACTACTACAGCAACTATTAATACTACAACTGCTGCTGGTACTACTACTACTATTACTACTATTATTACAACAACAACTATTACTACAACTGTTACTACAATTGCTACAACAACAACTACTACTGTTACTACTACTGTTACTACTACTATTGCTACAACAACAACTACTACAACAACTGTTGCTAGTACTACTATTGCTACAACAACAACTACTACTACCACAACTGTTACAACTACTACTACTACTGCTACTACAACAACTACAACAACAACTACTACAACAACTGTTACTAGTACTACTATTGCTACAACAACAACTACTACTACCACAACTGTTACTACTACTACTGTTGCTACAACAACTACTACCACAACTGTTACTACTACTACTACTACTGCTACTACAACAACTACTACAACAACTACTACAACAACTGTTACTAGTACTACTATTGCTACAACAACAACTACTACTACCACAACTGTTACTACTACTACTGTTGCTACAACAACTACTACCACAACTGTTACTACTACTACTACTACTGCTACTACAACAACTACTACAACAACTACTACAACAACTGTTACTAGTACTACTATTGCTACAACAACAACTACTACTACCACAACTGTTACTACTACTACTGTTGCTACAACAACTACTACCACAACTGTTACTACTACAACAACAGCTACTACTACCACACCTGTTACTACTACTATTGCTACAACAACAACAGTAACTACTACCACTACCACAACTGTTGCTACTAATACTACTATTGCTACTGCAACAACAACTACTACAACAACTGTTACTACTACTATTGCTACAACAACAACTACTACTACCACAATTGTTACTTCTACTACTGTTGCTACAACAACTACTACTACGACAACTGTTACTACTACTATTGCTACTACAACAACAGCTACTACTACCACACCTGTTACTACTACTACTACTATTGCTACAACAACAGCAACCACTACCACAACTGTTGCTACTATTACTACTATTGTTGCTACAACAACAACTACTACAACAACTGTTACTACTACTACTACTACTACTACTATTACTACTACAACAACAGCTACTACTACAACTGTTACTACTACTACTATTGCTACTACAACAACAGCTACTACTACAACTGTTACTACTACTACTACTATTGCTACTACAACAACAGCTACTACTACAACTGTTACTACTACTACTACTATTGCTACTACAACAACAGCTACTACAACAACTGTTACTACTACTACTATTGCTACTACAACAACAACTACTACAACAACTGTTACTACTACTACTACTATTGCTACAACAACAACAGCAACTACTACCACTACCACAACTGTTGCTACTATTACTACTATTGCTACTACAACAACTGTTACTACTATTACTACTATTGCTACTACAACAACAACTACTACAACAACTGTTACTACTACTACTACTATTGCTCTTACTATTCCTGCTATTATTGCTACTACTACTACTACTACTACTACTACTACTACTACTTCTGCTAATCTTACTACTATTCATGTAGCTGCTATTACTGCTACTTTTGTTGCTGCAACTACTGCATATCATCAACCGGAGCAGAATTGTAGGAAAGTTCAAGATCTGGTGCCTCCAGTTCATGTTGATACTTAAACTGCTATGACCTCTTCTGATTTGTGAAATCAGTTCAAGTACGGTTGAAGCGATGGAGACCAAGAAAAGCAAGAACACGAGAAAATGGATAGGAGTACTACGAGGACTAACGGATGTATCGCTGTAAAAAAAAAAGTAAAGTACCCCCGTCACGCCAAGTGGCGTATAGGGAAATATGGTGTTAGTGACCCTATATTTTACAGACCTTCAGCACATGATTTTTGGGGTAATGTGGTCAGTATTACGCCCATGCTGCTTTACTTTCCCAGAAATAAATCCGGTACCCATTTAAGGCTGGGTGAACCCGGAAGCCGTCGGTTGGGATCGAACCCTACCCCTTCTCCGTGGTAGTCCAGTTCAATAACCACTGAGCTATCGCGACTCCCGATGTATCGCTGTACTGCAAGAAAATTAAGATGGTCCTTCCGTTCAAGTTAGTCCTAGAGGAATACAAAGCCAGAAAGGCCAGATTGGCAGTTATGCTACACAGCTCATCAGACGAAGTAGTTCGGACAGTAGAACCTACATTGAAGACTGTCGGAAATGGCAGGCGTGTGCAGCAGTAAATGAAGCACACGAATGTCTCCAACTGAAGGAAATGATGGGCTACTCGTAGACCAAGAGGCGTGGGTTTGATCAAGGCGATCAACAGCATCAAGCAGACAAGGCAGGACCATGATTGTATGGTAGATAAGATACGCCGAGGGGGGGGGGGGGGGGGAAGGAGTGCAAAAGGTTGCAGGACTGGTGCAGCAAGGCCAATGGACCATATGGAATGAGACCTTGTAGAGGATGCTAACATGGAATGAGACCTTGTAGAGGATGCTAACATGGAATGAGACCTTGTAGAGGATGCTAACATGGAATGAGACCTTGTAGAGGATGCTAACATGGAATGAGACCTTGCAGAGGATGCTAACATGGAATGAGACCTTGCAAAGGATGCTAACATGGAATGACGTATGGCATTGGGCACTGCTGAGGCTGAACTACAAAATCAGATCGATGTACGACCTTCTACCATCAGCTTTGTGAAGTGGGGGGGGGGGGAGCCAGCTGACAATGTGGGAAGCGATGGAACATGTTCTTTCTTCATGCAAGACAGCGCTAGGTCAAGGGCGGTAGACGTGGCAACACAACAAAGTGCTGCGTGAACTGGCTGCCACCGTGGACAAAGCGCAAACCAAGGCCAACACTAAAGTTCGACCAGCCACACAGAACACCTATTTCTTGAGAACAGGACAGGCCGCATCCCCCCCCCCCCACCCTTTTCCAAATCAAAATAACTGGAACGACTGAACGATCCTGGGCAAACATAGCAGAATGATTGGGAGAATGCTGTTGACCTCCCAGGGCAAGGGATATACCCAGAGTGCATCAAGAATTTAAAATGCGTCTGGACATTGCACTTTACACATCAGATATGACCAACGCCATCTTAATAAAGCTCTCAGGGCAATTCGAGTCCAGGATAGAGGAAAAGCATATATTTAAACTAGCCAAATACAAGGATCTCGCCACCGAGCTCAGGCAGCGGGGATTCCAGGTCAGAGTGTAGGGTTTGGAAACTAGTGCCTGAGGACTCAGGACCTCATCCCTCTACGATCTATTACAGAGATTATGAATTAGGGGGGAATGCCAACAAGAACAAAGAGTCAGCTGAAAGAGCAACATGCTGGCTCTGGCAAAACTGAGATATTTTTAAAATATCAAAATAATCTGATGTTCAGACGATCTAGGCGACTAATTTACACATCGGCCATTGCCTCGTAAATCAACAGCATAGCGACAGTTTAATCAGTTGAATACCCGAGGAGGAAACGATAAGCAATAATAAATTACATCATCGATCGTGGGTGAGCCACACCCGACGTTTGCAATACCGACAGTTCAAAGTAATGGAGTTCCGAGGCCGACCTATCTTTATCACTTATTATCAGTTACCGATCTACTTACTCATTCGTGCCGAGGATACGCCATGACAAAAATCAGTGGGTACGCGAATGTCTAGTAAAAGAGGTTCAACAAATACAAACCACTTTAGACTGCTGCTACTACGAAGATGACATCAATGTCCTGGGTTCAAGACAAGTAGTATACGACAGGGTATAAACCGTAAATTCGACCAGAAGTGTTGCGTAGAGTAAGTGTAGTTATTTTATGCTGAATATATTGTAAGTTCAATGCAACATGAGGTCGACGCCTGGGAGTCATGACCCAGGCTGGCCCACCTCCCTTAGAGTGTCAAAAAGTTAAAAAGACGAAACACTTGCTCGATATCGGGTTGCTTCTGATGATCAGATTGTCTCCTGCTGTGAAGCTTTGTATAAAGAGTTTCCTATTACTCTCCAACAACTGCTCTTATTCTTCTTCTACTACCTTTCAGCTTCCTATGGAGCATAGGTCATCAACAAACACTTTCCAAGTCGTTCTGTTTCTTGCCATTCTTTTAAGATCATTCCATGTTTTCCCCATCATCTTCATCTCTGCTTCTATCTGTCTTCTCCAAGAATTATTTGGTCTTCCTCTTTGTCTTTTCCACTCGGGATTCCAAAAAAGGACCTGTTGTGTAATACTCTTAGTTGGCTTCCCCAGTTTGTGTCCTATACAGCGCCATCGTCTTCGCTATATCTCTTTATCCACTGGTATTTGACTGGTACATTTCCATAATTCTATGTTAGTGATTTTGTCCTGCCATTTCCATCCTTTTATTCTTGTCCATGTTTGTAAAGTCTTTTCGGCTTATTATTTTACAGTATGGGATAGCCAGTCCCGTGCCCAGCCCTCCTTTCTCGCCTCTTACGAACATGCCTGGTAGGGTACACCGCCAATATTCTTTAATCCCCTTTCGGGCCCCGGCAGAGCACGCGCTGCTGCTATTACTACTAGAAACTAGTAACAACAAAATTCGGTGATAATTTCATTCCGAAACTATGAGAAATTTAAAACAATCGTGCTGTAGGTAGGGAGTGAGTAGATTTACCTTAAAGGTTAGTATTTTTACTTAAAATTGAACATCAATCAAGACTGAAGCATCCACCGAAAGATTTTTTAACAAAAGGCGAACAAGAAAGAACTATTTATCTTGGTCGAGAACAAACAATAATTATTATCTCTGTTTTTCCTATAACTCAACCTCCCTCGTGAACTGGACTACAAAGGACAAGAGGTAGGGTTCGATCCCAATCGATGACCCGGTTCACCCAGCCTTTAATGGGTACTGGATTTTTTTTTAAGGGGAAAGTAAAGCGGCACTGGCGTAATACCGACCACATTACCCCAAAAATCAAGTGCTGAAGGTCTGTAAAATTTATGGTCACTAACACCATATTCCCTATACGCCACTTGGCGTGACGGGTGTACTTTACTTACTGTTTTTTTTTACAACCTCCCTCAATTTTTCCTGCTGCCACTATATATTCCACTTGTTTCCACACATTACAAGGGCAGGAAATTATGATTGTTTCCTTCTGATGTTAACAATAATCTTCATTTCTGCTTTTGGCCTCTTTAAAACGTTTTCATTGCACATTATAACTCCAGGTATTCTGAGCATTTTTTGTGTAAAATCACATTTCTGCGACCCCCAACTAATATCCAGTTATCCGACTGTTAGGGATTAATTTCCATAACCCGAGACTATATTGACAAGCGACGAGCCATTATTCTGGCGTTCATTGCATAATAAATTCATTCTCCCTTGATCGAAGCCTTTACCTGTGCTATTTTGCACTTCACTTCAGTTGTATGTATTTTATGTGAAATTAAACGTGTTCTCATGTATTTGAATTCATTGATCTGTTTTATTTCCGAAAGAACTTAATTTTTCCCCGCAAAGATTTTGTCCCTTAATGGGGACTTCGTTTATTATCAACGATTTGCATTCATGACCTGTTCCATAGAACATTTCAAGACACATTTTCTACCTTCTGCGCGCAAGACGTATTTGTTAAACACGTAAATCTGCCATGGTATAATGTTTGTTTGTGTGTTTGTTTGTTTCTTTCAATATCGATGTTTATTTTCACGAGTGGCGTAACTGTTATGTCAGAGCTCTACAAATTACAAGTGGCGACTCTTTTCTTATAATGTATTTTACGATGACAAAGACAAATAAAATTGTTGTGGCATGTTGAAAGACACAGCATAATAATAAAAGTAATATTGGAAGGGAAAATACAAGGTAAATGAGGCAGACCAAAGCTAAAATGGACGAGTAATATCAAAAGATTGCCAAGTTAGCTTATGACAAACTTCGCTATCAAAGCAAGATACAGAGTGGAATGGCGCTCCATGGTAGCTAGCCTTCCCTGCGGAGACGGCACTCAATGATGATGA
The DNA here is from genome assembly GCA_032433765.1 of Megaustenia siamemsis. Lineage (NCBI taxonomy): Eukaryota > Metazoa > Mollusca > Gastropoda > Stylommatophora > Ariophantidae > Megaustenia > Megaustenia siamemsis. Next base: position 55,581,448 of record JAVIAB010000106.1, read on the forward strand.
CTGTGAAATACATTTATACAAAATTTATAGTTAATTTATATTTCAAGCTGAACATTTAACTTTTAAAATGTGATAACGTGGAATACTTCAAACGTCAGTCTTGCGACGATTAAAAAAAAAAAACTAGTACTTAATGAAGTTGAAGATTATCTGCCTGAACGGCAAGGGACACCCGTTCACATTGAAGACACCCTGAGCTGAGTACTGAGGTTACAATGAAGTGTGTTCTGAGAACAAAACGGGTATTCCCGCAAAATTCATTCCCAGAAAAACCCACAGATCTACAAGGGTTTTGCAAGAAGTTAAAAGCAGTGAAAGCAAACAAATAACTAAGTGAATTCTTTCTTTTGACGCTTTCTAAACTTTATTAAGCTAATGATTCAGTTATCACTAGTTGTCACTATCGTTATCAAACAAAATATATTTTTTATAAGCAATGAGGGCAAAGGTTCCTGAAAGCAATAGGGCTGAAAGCGGCCAGTGACTCATAGATGACTGCTTGCGCCAGGATAGGTGAACCAGAACTATACAGATTCGACTCCGCTGTTTCGTAGAGCCTCAAGAAATAGGCTAACCAGTCTAAAGTGGCCAAGTGAATAGTGATAGAAAGGGGAGGCAACACGGTACTTAAAAATGCCATGCTGAAGATGGTATAAAAGGAATTGAAGTCAACGGTGACAACATAAATAATTTGCGATATGCGGATGACACAGTCTTAATAGCAGAGACAGAGAATGAACTACAAGAAATGATAGACATAATAGTGAAAGAAAGCAACAAGAAAGGTCTCAGTCTGAATAGTAAGAAAACATAAGTAATGGTTATATCGAAGAAACAATCACCACCATCATGCAGCATAAAAATAAACGAGACAAATCTGAAACAAGTGCAACGTTTGAAATACTTGGGCACAATAATAACATCAGGTGGGAGATGCACCACAGAAATAAAAAGCAGAATAGCTCAGGCCAAAATGGCATTTCAGAAAATGAAAAACATCTTATGCAACAAATCTATGTCAATAAAAATGAGAAAGAGAATTACATCGGTGCTATATAGAACCAATTCTTACCTATGGAAGCGAATCATGGACAGTAGACAAACAAATGAAAAGACGATTAGAGGCCACAGAGATGGGATTTCTCAGAAGTATGTTGAAAGTTCCCTGGACAGCTAAAAAGGCCAATGAGAAAGTTCTCAAAGAGGCCAACACAAAAAGGGAGCTCTTAAAAAATATCAGAAAGAAGCAATCAACATTTTTCGGGCACATCATGAGAAGAGGAAAGTTGGAATACTTGGTTACAATTGGCAAAATAAAAGGAAAGAGAGATCGCGGGCAACAAAGAGAGAAAATACTGGATAGATTGGTGTCATGGCATGGAAAACAGTCAACAACAGAACTGATACGATGCACTGAGGATAGAAGATTGTGGAGGGACATGATCACCTACGCCAACCGGTATGGCACATGATGATGATGATGAAGATGGTATATCAGTGAAAGCATTAAAAAAAAATGTTCGCCAGCGAACTTTTTTTTGAAACAGCGGACTTCCTCGGGCGAAGTCCCCAAAGACTAGGAACTGAATTTCGCTTATTAATTCGTGTTTCCCTTGCAGCCGTGTGCACAGGGGTCCCTCGCCGCACAGGCAGATAACTCCGTCTTCGGAGGTACTCATATTATTTCCGTCGATGAGGAATTGATGTTTCAAGTCGGGCCTCGCGGATGAGACCAGGGATGGTTGCCGCAGGGAGAAATCATAAATAAAAATCTCAACTGGTGTAGCCGAGATTTGAACTCACAACCTCTCTGTCTCGAGATCGGCGACTTGCCTCGACCAACTAGTAACCAGATTGTGAGAATGAGTCTGGCATGTACACATCCAAAAGCTGTGACCTAGTACGGTGATGTACGTCACCCCTCTGCGTCATCAAAATATGTCACGGTCATCCTAGGAGGTGAACCTAATATTAAACGACACGTTTACTTCTTCTTCTTCTATCTTTCCTCTGTTGCCGTTGGCGTCGAGGGGAGATACAATCTGCGATTCTTTGCTCTTCTATTGGCCTCTTCTGGTGTTATCCCTCCTAGTGACTCTAGTATTCCCTTTATCCATCTCTTTCTCGGTCTTCCTCTTAATCTGGCGTTTTCGTAACGTTTGTTCATGGCTCTTTGAGTCATTGTTAGTTTTTTTTGGTCTTGTTATGTGGCCGAGCCAATTTATTATTAAGCAGGATACACATAGAATTTTGTTTTTTAAGAGTGTATAATAACAGTTTATATGTATGAAAACAACAAAAATGTAGAGAAACAACACGATCGGAAGACGGCTCACGGACAACAGTGATCACAGCACAGTGCACGGGCCAACACTGGTAACATAAACAGCCGTTACTCTGCGACAGAACTGGCACAGCGGCAGAGGACAATGAGACATACACACAACAGTGCTCAGAGCCAAAATAATGGAGAACACGTTTACTGATTTGGTTAAAAGTTGTAACACACACTGGTAAAGAAGATAGAAGATACATTTTAAAATAAAGTCTTTTAAGACCTAAACTGACCTGATGGTTATATGGGCAAGCTATTCAGCATGAAAATTAGTACCGATAAAATCATCATCATCATCATTTTTTATCTTTGCTTCCCTCTATCTCTTCGTTTTTGAAATAGTTTCACCTAAATCCATACAATTAATATTGAATATTTTAATATTTGAAAAAGATCAAGGGACGTAAGTATTTGAAATAGATTGTCCAACTTTAAAGCCAATAGTTATCTCCCCAGTATAATAATTATCTAAAGTTACTCAGTTGTTTGTGAACTGGGCCACTAGGGACAGGAAATAGTGGATTAAAAGATACGACAAAGACGATGGCGCTGGATAGGACACAACGCGGAAGCCACCTGAGAATGTTATACAACAGTTCCTTTTTGGAAACCCCAAGGAAAAAGACAAAGAGGAAGACCAAGATATTCGTGGAGAAGACAGATGGAAGCAGAGATGAAGATGATGGGGAAGACATGGAACGATCTTACAAGAATGGCAAGAAACAGGACGGCTTGGAAAGTGTTTGTTGAGGACCTATGCTACACGGGGAGCTGAAAGGTAGAAGAAGAAGGATAGGAAATCGAATTCGATCCTGACCGAAAGCTTCAATGTTCACCCAACATTTAAATGGGCACACGTAACTATGTGACGTAACTAGGCTCTTTCCGTTTTTTTTTCTTCCTTTTAAAAATGCTGATCGTGTCAGGGAAATCGTTCAAGCAGTTTCAGCCTGTATTTTCTGTACGCTGTTTATGTCTGGAATGTTGGATATTCCAGGATGTTTGTGATCTTTATAAAGCCGTGTTGGAAATCAATGATATAACATGATAAGTTAACACATAGCCTAGTGTGTACTTAGTGTGTGTTGGTCTTCTATCATCATCAAGTACCGGGCCTACTGGCGTAGGTGATCATGTCAGCCCACAACTTTCTATCTCGGCAGCTATTTATCATTTTTGTTGTTGACCTTCTGCCAAGCCATTCTCTTAAGTTGTCTGGTATCTGTTCTCTTTGCTTTCCTCTATCTCTTCGTCCTCAATTTTTCCAGTTGTTACAATATAATCCAGTTGTTCTCCTCTCATTACAAGGCCAAAAAATGATGATTGTTTCTTCCTAATATTGGAAATTAGCTCTCTTTTTGCCTTGACATCTCTCAGAACATCTTCATTACTCTTCTTAGCTGTCTATGGTACTTTCTACATTCTTCTGTAAAACCACATTTCTACAGTGATTTCCAGTGATTTTCTTGTCTGTTGTCCTATTGTCCATGATTCGCATCCATATGTTAAGACTGGCTCTACATAACAGTTAAGAGCTCTTTTTTCTTGTTTCTATTGTCAAAAATGGATTGCATAGTATCTTCCTCATTTTTGGAAAGCTGCTTTTGCCTGAGCCATTCTCTATATATTGGTCATCTATAATATTGTCAAAACATAAAACATAGACTGAAAGCAGAGGAAGGGGCATTCTGATGGTCAGACAGGCATATAAACAAAAAGATGTATGGATGGATGGATATATATATATATATATATATATATATATATATATATATATATATATATATATATATATATCATATAGATGGATGGATGGGATGGAGGGGGGGGGATGAGATGAGAGGTTTAAATGGATGAGATAGAAGGGATGGATGGCATTGATGGATGGATCAGTGAGGCGAATGACATGGATTAGCTGGATGGATTTGATGGATACCTGGAAATGATGGATGAGCTGGACTGAAGAGATGGATAGATGATTGAGATGGATGGATAAACAGACATCACAGATATATTTCCAGGTATCCAGCTAGACCATCCATCAAATCCATCCAGCACACAAATATATATATATATATATATATATATATATATGTGTGTGTGCATATATATAGATATAGACAGAGATATATTATTAGAAGGGAGAAAGACAGAGAAACATAGAGACCACCAGAGGGACAGACAAAAAGATAGATAAGCAGACAGACAGTCAGAGAGAAAGACAAATAGAGGGACATTCACAGATAGCACCGTCTCTTGTCATATGGTAGCAGTAACCAAATAAATAAGTTCCAAAGTTGCAGCTAACAAGGTGCTCCGATACTCGTGTGTACGCTTATTTTTAACGATTGGAGTAATTGTTTATCTTTCAAATTCAAAACCAAAATATGGCCCTTTTCGTCATGTCAGACGGTCTAGTGGAGGCTATTGTGTATTTTTGTGAGGTTTTGTTTTTGTCGAATAGCTTCTCTCGTGGCTAATTCTACCAATGTTTGACAGACACACGCCGCCACAGAATGAACAGTCAGGCCCATTGATCCACAGGGTTTTCCATTATTTTTCATGAGTCTTTTCTCTTCTAAGTTTTGCCTTAGCACAATCTCAAATGATGTTATACCATTACTTATACACGCTCTCCATGATGTTCGATCACTTTCCAGATGTTTCCAGTCATTTTCACAGATGGATAAGTCATTCAGAGATGAATTAACACATATCTCTATATTATAGTTTAGGTCTGCCGATTTGTCTTTGTCCGTGTGTTAGTTCACCATATAGTACTTGCTTGGGGATGCGTTTTTCTTCCATTTGCTGGCCGTGCATCAGCCATCTTAGAAATCCAAAATAGAGACTCAGAAAAGAATAACGTTACAGTAAATCAAGCAAATGTTAATTCTCGGACGAACACTGCTGACGAAAGACAAGTTCGCTCCAAAATGTTATTTGTATTCTCTTCATCTTCATACCATAACACTGGTTTTGGGAGGGAGTTGGGGGGGGGGGGGAAGGGGAGGAGGGGGTACCTCATGACATACTTCATCAACATGCTACAATGATTTCTATTTTCAATCACTCATGTGGATTCTGCGAAGCCGAGGGCTGTCCATTCTTTGAAGTTATCTTCCCATTGCTTTCTTTGTCTACCTCTTCTTTCAAAGCGTCAGATTATCGAGATACGTGAACATACACGTTTCGCTTCATTCTTTTTTTCGTCACATCAGTTAATAGATCAATATGAACTTCGATTGCTTGTTATATCCTTTCGCGGACTTTTTTTTTACTCATGATATAATCTAAGTTAGAGAGGCCCTAAAATCTTGCGAGAACATTTCATCTCCATAGCTTGTATTTTATTCTGCAACTCTGCAATGGTGTGCATCTCCAAGAGTGAAGTTATTATCTTTCAAAATACAAAATGTTGCATCCAATTAACCCACATTATTATACAACTTTAACATGACAGTATTTTCAGAAATTCTACTTTTAACGTATTCTATGTTTTCTAAATTTAATTCTGAGAAAAATGTACATACAAGTCTGAATTTCATAACATTAAACACTACCAGACAAACTTCTTCTTTCCTTCCTCATCTGCCTTTCAGCGTCGAGCGGAGATATAATTTGCGGTCTTTTGCTCTTCTGTTCGCCTCTGCTGCTGTTATGTTTCCTAATGTTTCTAATATTCCATCGCTCCATCTTTTTCGTGGTCGACCCTTGAGTCTGGTGTTCTCACAGCGTTTGTTGAAGGCTCGTTGTGTTCAAAACTGAAGTTTTTAAACAAACAAAAAATAACTAAATACAAACTGAATAAGATTACCATTTTTTGGGTCTTTTTAAGGGACAATATTCTTATAAAGGTCACCATGGAGGAGGAATTACAAGGTAGACGAGACAAAGGTAAACCAAGACTATGGATTGATATTGGGCTGATAACATCAAAAGATTGACAGGTGAGCCTATTACAACGTGAACCATCACGGCAAGAGATAGAATAAAATGGCGCTCACGGTAGCCAAGCTTCAATGTGGAGACATTATTCAAAAAGTTAATGAAATTCTACCCAATTTCAAGCCAGATAACTCTATCGACCCAAACAGAAACAAATAATTCCGGAGTTTAAGAATATAAGAGCGTATCTGTACTATTTTCTTTAGTGTGCAAACAACCAAAGAAAGACAAAAACAGTTACAGATAAAGGAGATTGGGGGCCTCGGTAGCCTAGTTGGGAAAACCACCCGACTAGACTACCGACGTTCGGACAACCCGTGTTCAATTCCCGCTGGGAGCAGTGTGAGTTGTACTCGTGGTTGGAATAATAAAAAAAAAAATACCCCCACGGTCGACCCAGCCGTTGGCAGAAATTGGCACCAGGGTATATTATCCTGGGAAGGTGAGGAATGTCGCTTCGCATCTGAGTTTCGATGCTTGAGGCTACACTATACAGAAATATCCGAACATTTCTGGATAGGCGGCCGAGCACATATGGGTGTATACTCGAGTGCTAAGACGCCGGTTCAAGTCTCGTACTTTACCTTTACCTTTAGTTACAGATAGTAAACGAAATCAGTAACTTGTCTTGACCATGTAACGAGTAGGAGAAAGCTGAAAGAAATAGTGACAACTGGATAAAAAAAATGGAAGAAGAAAGAAAGGGAATCACTGAGAAAAGATAGACAAGAAAGAAGATAGTTGAGAAACGATCTCAGACGAATGAAGACAATTACAAGGCGGGAAGTTAAGTGTAGAACCATTGAAAATGTAGAACCTGAAAGTTCTGGAGAGATCATGATTTCGAAAGCAAGCATGGCAGTTGAAAGATAGTAATACAAAGAAGGAAGAAGACATTTGTAAATAGTATTTGTATTGTTACTATTAAATGCACCTTTTAAATATAATATGTATATGTGTATTGTGCACATGTGTCTATGTGTATTAATTGTGCACATGTGTCTGTATGTATTCATATTGTACATGTGTATATGTGTACTAATTGTGTACACGTGTCTATGTGTATTAATTGTGTACACGTGTCTATGTGTATTAATTGTGTACATGTGTCTATGTGTATTAATTGTGTACATGTGTCTATGTGTATTAATTGTGCACATGTGTCTATGTGTATTAATTGTGTACATGTGTCTGTATGTATTCATATTGTACATGTGTATATGAGTATTAATTGTGTATATGTGTCTATGTGTATTAATTGTGTACATGTGTCTATGTGTATTAATTATGTACATGTGTCTATGTGTATTAATTATGTACATGTGTCTTTATGTATTAATTGTGTACATGTGTCTATTTGTATTAATTGTGTACATGTGTCTATGTGTATTAATTGTGTACATGTGTCTACGTGTATTAATTGTGTACATGTGTCTATGTGTATTCATTGTGTACATGTGTCTATGTGTATTCATTGTGTACATGTGTCTATGTGTATTAATTGTGTACATGTGTCTACGTGTATTATCTACGCTTATAAAGTGCATGAGAATTGTATGCTATTCTCGATAACCACATAATAAAAAGACTTGCATATGTCCCAAATTTATAAAAAGGAACTATTTCTGTATTTTAAAAACAAACGTTTGTCTTAAAACAAGAAATGAATATCACGAACATTTTCATCTTCCTCTTTTCTCTTTTCACTGATACCTAAAAGGTGTCGTGGTTTTTATCATTTGTCGTTCCTAAGCTGCTCGAACTGTGTGAATTAGTGATTTTCCTTTGTTGTTACATGTTTCTGTCACTGCATCTATCCATCTTCTTATTTTCTCTTTTCACGGATACCTAAATGGTGTCGTGGTTTATATCATTTGTCGTTCTTGAGCTGCTCGAACTGTCTGAATTAGTGATTTTCCTTTGTTGTTACATGTTTCTGTCACTGCATCTATCCATCTTCTTATTTTCTCTTTTCACGGATACCTAAATGGTGTCGTGGTTTATATCATTTGTCGTTCTTGAGCTGCTCGAACTGTCTGAATTAGTGATTTTCCTTTGTTGTTACATGTTTCTGTCACTGCATCTATCCATCTTCTTCTTTTCTCTTTTCACTGATACCTAAAAGGTGTCGCGGTTTATATCATTTGTCGTTCTTAAGCTGCTCGAACTGTCTCAATTAGTGAGTTTCCTTTGTTGTTACATGTCTCTGTCACTGCATCTATCCATCTTCTTCTTTTCTCTTTTCACGGATACCTAAAAGGTGTCGTGGTTTACATCATTTGTCGTTCTTAAGCTGCTCGAACTGTCTGAATTAGTGATTTTCCTTTGTTGTTACATGTTTCTGTCACTGCATCTATCCATCTTCTTCTTTTCTCTTTTCACGGATACCTAAAAGGTGTCGTGGCTTATATCATTTGTCGTTCTTAAGCTGCTCAAACTGTCTGAATTAGTGATTTTCCTTTGTTGTTACATGTCTCTGTCACTGCATCTATCCATCTTCTTCTGGGTCTTCCTCTTGGTCTTTTTCCATGCATTCTAGAGAAAAACGCCCTTGATGGTGATTGGTAAGGATTCATTCTGACCAGATGACCAAACCATTTAAGTTGTTGTTCTATATATTCTTGGCAGGGTTTTGTTCCTACCATTTTTCTTATGGTTTCATTTGGTATTATATCTTTTCTTGTGTTGTTTGTTACTTTTCTCAAGCATCGGATCTCACATGTATTGATCTTTTAATGATTATTAATAATGAGAATGTTCACAGACGAAGGCGTACGTTATATATGGAACTAACGTAATCAAATCAGTTTTTGGACATTTCTCCTGAGCCTAATCTAAAAAATCTGGCTTGTTATTGCAGGAATTTGAGAAATTGGAATTCCTTCTTGGAATAGCTTGCCAGTAGGTAATCTACAAATGTGCATGTGGTCTTGCAGCGAAATTAAATTGTTTATTTTTAGTATCGTAAACACAGTTATAATTTCAGAAAGTTGAGCAACATGTACATGCATTAGCAGTTAAGACAAACTGAGAAAGCAAAGAAAAATCAACTAAATTTCAATATTATAAAAATAATTAATTACCTCTGAGTTATTATTATTATTGGGGCCTCGGTAGCCTAGTTGGGAAAACCATCCGACTGGACTACCGATGTTCGGACAACCCGTGTTCGATTCCCGCTGGGAGCAGTGTGAATTGTACTCGTGGTTTGAAAAAAAAAACCGGCAGCCGTTGGCAGAAATGGGTACCAGACTATTACCCTGGGAAGGTGAGGAATGTCGCCTCGCATCTGAGTTTAGATGCTTGAGGCGACACTATACATAAATCTCCGAACATTTCTGGATAGGCGGCCGAGCACATATGGGTGGAAACTCGTCTGCTAAGACGCCGGTTCAAGTCTCGTACTTTACCTTTACCTTTACCTTTACCTATTATTATTATTATAGTTGTAATTCTAGTAGTAGTAGTAGCAGTAGTAATAGTAGTAGTAGCAGTAGTAGTAGTAGCAGCAGCAGCAGCAGAAGCCTCCGTCAGTCATAGTTGACTATGGATTTTGCACGGCCTCTCGGAAAGCTTTTTTTTACATTTCTTTCTCGATGTATTATCTATTTCTATGAATCTGTCTGCTTCTTGTTTGAGTTGGAGCTTTAGAGTGTGTTACTAATGATTGCGGTCTGCAGCTATTCCTTCCCAGGATGCAGGGTTTATGTTCAGAGTCTTCGTGTCACGTTTACACACACGTCTATAAATCGAAGTTTTGCCCCCACCTCCAACTTTTGTTTGCCATCTGCTAGTTGTTCATAAAGTATATCTTTTGGCAGGCGGCCATCTTTCATCCGGTGTACGTGGCCAAGCCAGCGTAACCTACGTTATTTGAGCAGCGTGTAGATGTTCGGGAAGCCTGTGTTAGTGAGCACCTTTACGTTTGTCGCCTTGTCCTTCCAGATGATACCAAGAATACAGCTCTGGTATCGCATGTGAAATGCACTTAGCCTTCTCTCTTGCTTTGCATAAGTTGTCCATGATGCGCTGTCATACAAAAGTATACTGATTATGCAGGCGCTTAAAACTGCGGTCTTTGACATGATGATGATTATTATTATTATTAAAATCACTGGAGTCTGTGGAGATGTGGTTTTACAGAAGAATGTTGAGAGTGCCATGGACAGCTAGGGGGAGTAATGAAAATATTTTGAAAGAGGTCAGGGCAAAGAGAGAGCTGGTTTCCAATGTTAGGAAGAAACAATCATAATGTTTTTGGCCATGTAATGAGAAGAGAACAGCTGGAATATATTTTAACAACTGGGAAAATTTAGGGACGAGGAAATGGAGGGAAGCGGAGCGAAAATATACCAGACAGCTCGGGAGAGTGGCTTGGCGGAGGAATCAACAACAGAGGTGATAACTAACTGTCTAGATCGAAAGTTGTGGAGAGACATGATCACCTATGCCAGCAGGCCCGGCACTTTATTATTATTATTATTATTAAATTAATGAAATAGTGAAAATAATGGGATATTATGCGAAGGCACCTGTCATATTAACTTTGATTAAATTACAATTGGAACCCATGTTTCCTTTCACCTGTAGCCTTCGCGTGCAAAAATTCGGTAACTGAAAGGAGCGTTGATAGGAAGTACTAGAGATGGAATCATACTTCAAATAAACTGGACACACAGCAGAATAAACGTATATTCAAGATAAATATATTCTTTAAAATGTAACATCGGATGGAAGTAAAATATTGTATACAGTACTCATCATCATCATCATCGAGTTCCGTCTCTGCAACGAAAGTTGGCTACCATTGATCACCATTCCACTCTGTTTCTTGCTTTGATGGCGCAGGTTGTCATAGATTGACTTGTCCATCTTTTGATGTTACTCGTCCATGTTAGTCTTGGTCTTCCTCTGCCTCTTTTACTTTGTATTTTCCCTTTCAATATGACTTTTAGTAGGCTGTTGTGTCTTTTAAGGTGTCCCAAAAATTTCATTTGTCTTGTCTTAATTGCATTTAGTAGTTCTCTTTTATTTTTAGCTGTTTTACAACTTCATCGTTTGTTTTCTTTTCTTTCCATCCAATTCTACCTATTCTTCTGTAAATCCACTTTCAAAGGCTTCAATTTTCTGTTCTGTTTTCTTGTCTAATGTTCATGTTTCTGCACCATCCAGGAATATTGAGAAGATGTAACATTTTGCTATTCTTAGTTTCAGCCCTGCTATTATTTGTTCTATATAGTACTAGGTCATAATATTTGAGCCGAGGGAGCAAGTTCTTATCCTCGCTGTCATTCCCCCAAAAAGGGGGTAGACCTGAGAAAGATTAATTGATTAACTTAGCAACCCGAGAGACGTCAGAAATCATATTCCTCTATAATCCTGGACCTTGTACGCTGTGTGACAGCTTCATGGCTAATCGTTTCCCGTGCCACGCCATCAAACCACCCAGCGTTGTTTCCCTTTATCTCTCCGACCTTCTCTTTTTCTGGAAGACACAAGTATTCAAACCTGCCTCTTCTCCACACATCCTCCACAAATGTGGATTGCCTTTTCATTGTTTATTTATATAATTCTTCTCTGTTCTTCTGCCTCTTTTAGCACCTTTTCATTGTTTATTTTTATATAATTCTTCTCTGTTCTCCTGCCTCTTTTAGCACCTTTTCATTGTTTATTTTTATAATTCTTCTCTGTTCTTCTGCCTCTTTTAGGACCTTTTCATTGCTTATCTTAAAAATTCTTCTCTGTTCTTCTGCCTCTTTTAGCACCTTTTCATTGTTTATTTTTATAATTCTTCTCTGTTCTTCTGCCTCTATTAGCACCTTTTCATTGTTTATTTTAAAACAAAATCTTTTCTGTTATTCTGCCTCTTTTAGCACATTTTCACGGTATATAAACGTAAGAAAAAATAAATTTTAAAAAATATTTTAATAACAAGTAAAGAGGCACGGGCGTAATACCGACCACATTACCCCAAAAATCATGTGCTGAAGGTCTGTAAAATTTATGGTCACTAACACTATATTCCCTATATGCATTTGGCGTGACGGGGGTACTTTACTTTTTTGTTTAATTTGTATTTACTTTATCTCTCAACTAGCTTAGCTGCTAGATACAATTTTATTTTTATTTTACATGTTCTCTGAAGTGGCCCAGCATAGTATTTCATATTTTATATAATTGTTATTTTCCTGTTCCCAATAACAAAACTGAATGCGTTTATTAAATTCTTCAATCGTTGTTTAAAAAACGTTCGTTACTTTTCTGATCTGACATTTTTCCCTTTCAAACTTTTACTTTTATTAATTTTTTTTATTTTTGCTTAAGATTGCTTCATACCTTTCTTTGTCCTTCACTGTTTTGATAATCTTATTTGTTAAAAAATGTTAACTTTAAAGTAAAGCTTTTTTTTTCTGTAACCTCACCTGGAATATTTTTATCTGTTTCTCGTGTGAGTCATCGCCTTTTTATACTCAGGTAATAATTTATAGAGAAAAAGTAAGAGTTGGGAAAGGCAATAACAAAGAGACCAAGCACTGACCTCCTCCTCCATCGTAATTTCCAAATTGTGTAGTTTAGTCATCAAATTACGTCATTTCCGCATTAAACATCATTTCTGCTTTGTCTGTATTAAGTCGATCTCTCTTCATAATACCAGGACAGCTGTATGTATTTATTTATTTTTTTTTCCCGGAAGTTAATCATCATTTACCTTTTAACAAGAGAATCCTGGTGTACTGGGTATCGGTATCGGCAGCTGTGCTGTACTTACATTAAAACAGATATGACATTTTCAAATGACATTAAAAAAAAATAATAATGACAGTCCTGAAAGTTTACACGAAACCGTTCCGGACAAATGCGACTGAAGAGAGCTCTGCAGCACCGTTGAATTTTTGCATGTCATTCTTTCTGCCTCTGTGTACTTTCTTTTCTAAAATTACTTTCAGTATTCTATTCTCTTCATAGAATCAATGTAGTCGGGGCATAGCCATATTACTTTCAGCATGCTGTTATGTCATTTGAGATGTCCATAGTATCTTATTTGAATTGCTTGGTTTGTAAGTACGGGGAAATGAAAGAGCGGACAGGTTGGCTAGCTGCGCTGTCGTTGAGGGCGAGCAACCAATGGATCGGGCGGACATCATCAATGCCCTCCGAGATGTGGGAAGAGCACATGACTTCGACAAACACAGATCCACGTCACTTCTTCGGATTATGGAAATGGGATTTAAGTTGGGCACAGCCAGAAATGAGACACTTAGAGGCCATGTAAGAAGACTTATCAACCAACATCGAACTGGAGTCGTCAGTCGTTGGACACTGAGGGAATTGCTGAGGAGGGGATCTGATAGTAGTATACAAGGGTCCAACTGATATCATTTGGCCCGTAAATTAACAAAGATATATAGTAGGCGCGCGGCGCGCCTAATGTACTGTAGGCGCAGGGGGGAGTTAACCGTGACATTTCGTGTCGGGATGTTGACCTCTAGTCCCGGTGACCCCGGAAGTGCGCTGTTTATGTCTGGTGTGTGCTGACTTTGGAGTTCTTTATGTACTTGAGCGATAGTGATAGGTTAGTAGATTATACAACATCAATGAAAAACGATCAATATAAGACAGAAGACAAATATATATTTTATTCTTTTATTATCTCAATAGGTGTATAACATACAGTGGATATAATATAACATTACAAAAATATTCAGTACATTGAGTAAATATATTGTACAAGTATAACATTTATTTATAGCTATGTAGTTGGGTGTTTGCTTAGCTCTATGTCATAAATGAATCATACGGGGTGAAACTATTAGAGGTTGCTGGGTAGTCTAAACTGGTAGTGTAAAGAGTTAAATATCTAGAGGTGTAGTCGAGACATTATCATCAGCTACCTTTCTTTTTATATAGAAATAGGAAAGAGCATTTCTTGTTTGACTGTAGGAAAATATGGAATTATTTAAGACTTTGAAACCTACATTTTTCCCACCCTTGGCCTTTTGCGTGGCGAGAACTTCTAAAAACATATCTTTATCTAATTCGTTGTGTTGCTTCCTTAGCCCTTTACAACTGATTTTATCATAATCCCCACTACAATGGTACGTCTTACTACATAAGCTAACAAGAGCTGTCCCTTCGTACTCTAGTTTAAAAAGCCCGGGCGTTCGTTTGGTGTATGCTTTAACACCCTTACAGTTTATACAGTCTGTCTTGCTAGTATGTTCATCGCAGCGATGGGTGTATGGAGGTCGCCTAGTGTGTAATAAGGGCTGTATAGGGGTCGTCTAGTGTGCCGTGATGGGTCAATGGAGGTCGGCTAGTATGTCGTGATGGGTGTACGGAGGTCGTCTAGTGTGTCATATTGGGTGTATAGAGGGCGTTTAGTGTGTCATGATGGTTGTATAGGGGTCGTCTAGTGTGTCATGATGGTTGTATAGGGGTCGTCTAGTGTGTCATGATGGTTGTATAGGGGTCGTCTAGTGTGCCGTGATGGGTGTACGGAGGTCGTCTAGTGTGTCATATTGGGTGTATAGAGGGCGTTTAGTGTGTCATGATGGTTGTATAGGGGTCGTCTAGTGTGTCATGATGGTTGTATAGGGGTCGTCTAGTGTGCCGTGATGGGTCAATGGAGGTCGGTTAGTATGTCGTGATGGGTCAATGGAGGTCGTCTAGTGTGTCATATTGGGTGTACGGAGGTCGTCTAGTGTGTCATATTGGGTGTATAGAGGGCGTTTAGTGTTTCATGATGGTTGTATAGGGGTCGTCTAGTGTGTCATGATGGTTGTATAGGGGTCGTCTAGTGTGCCGTGATGGGTGTATAGAGGGCGTTTAGTGTGTCGTGAGGGGTGTATAGAGGTCGTCTACTGTGTCATGATGGTTGTATAGGGGTCGTCTAGTGTGCCATGATGGGTACATGGAGGGCGGCTAGTATGTCATGATGGGTGTACGGAGGTCGTCTAGTGGGGTATGATGGTTGTATGGAGGTCGTCTAGTGTGTCATATCGGGTGTATAGAGGGCGTCTAGTGTGTCATGATGGGTGTATGTAGGTCGTTTAGTGTATCGTGAGGGGTGTATGGAGGTCGTCTACTGTGTCGTGAGGGGTGTATGGAGGTCATCTGGTGTGGTATGTGGGGTGTATGGAGGTCATCTAGTGTGATATAAGGCTGTATGCCGGGCGTCTAGTGTGACATGAGCGCTGTATACCGGTCGCCTAGTGTGGTATGTGGGGTGTATGGCGGTTGTCTGGTATATCATACTTTAATCAACCAATAAGAAAAATGAAGGAACATTACATTCAACATTACTTATCTTAACTACTTTACATCAATACAGTTGAATAACGTGTTATCGTTAAGTCTTACCATACTTTAAGAGAAAACATTCAAACTTACAGTATAAAATATAGTCTCAATCATCTACACCGAATATAACCTGTTATCGATAAGCCTTAACATACTTTAAGAGAAAACAAGCCAACTTACTGTGCAAAAATCCGCTAGTGTGAACAGTAACTTTCCTTGAATCAACCAAACTTATAACGCCGTCTAGTTTAAATATAGCCTGGTAAGAAATGAATAAATTAGCCAATCAGCGAGTGACTATGCCAACATCGCTTGATATCGGGATTAACCAATCAGAAAAGAGTATTAGTATAGGAGGCGGGGCGAAGACCAATCAGAGAAGTGCGTTAGCCCAAGCGTAGGTAGTGGCTGTCGGGTCAGCAGTGGGGGAAAAATGTTGGGTGGTGGATTACTTGAACTCGTTTTGACCCCTGAGGCAATTCCAGAAGAGTTCTATGACCTCATTTTGACCGCTGAAGGCTTTAATACCAATGTTTTCCACTTCAACGAACGACATACATCATTAAAGGTGATTACTTCAGCTCTTAGACTTTGGAGTTCCATATCTTTATCACTTCAACGAATGACAGACAACAGTAAAGATGATCATTTCAGGTAAGAAAACTTAGTTCCAAACCCTAAAATTTCTACTCATAGTCACAAACTTTGATGCAAAACCCTAACAATTTAGTCCCAAAGTGATACTAGTTCGACACGACAGTCGTAAATGTTATATGCAAAGTCCAAAAGTTTGTCAAAAAGACAACCTTAACTCAAAATAGTTAGATGCAAAGCTCAAAAATGTATATGCAAAGTCTAAAAAGTTACTCCAAAAGACAACTAATGTAACACTTAACCCCAAAATTTCTACTCATAGTCACAAACTTTGATGCAAAACCCTAAAAAATTAGTCCCAAAGTGATACTAGTTCGACACAAAAGTCGTAAATGTTTATGCAAAGACCAAAAGTTTGTCAAAAAGATAACCTAAACTCAAAATAGTTAGACACAAAGCGCAACAATTTATATGCAAAGTCTAAAAAGTTACTCCAAAAGACAACTAATGTAATACTTAACCCCAACATTTCGTCGCATAACCAAACAGTTGAACTCAAAAGCCTAAAAATTTAGTCCCAAAGTGATACTAGTTCGACACAAAAGTCGTAAATGTTATATGCAAAGTCCAAAAGTTTGTCAAAAAGACAACCTTAACTCAAAATAGTTAGACACAAAGCCCAACAATTTATATGCAAAGTCTAAAAAGTTACTCCAAAAGACAACTAATGTAACACTTAACCCCAAAATTTCGTCGCATAACCAAACAGTTGAACTCAAAAGCCTAAAAATTTAGTCCCAAAGTCGTAA
Organism: Megaustenia siamemsis; assembly: GCA_032433765.1. Taxonomy (NCBI): domain Eukaryota; kingdom Metazoa; phylum Mollusca; class Gastropoda; order Stylommatophora; family Ariophantidae; genus Megaustenia; species Megaustenia siamemsis. The sequence goes on from JAVIAB010000106.1 coordinate 55,598,434, forward strand.
TTGTTCGACACGAAAGTCGTAAATGTTATATTCAAAGTCCAAAAGTTTGTCAAAAAGACAACCCAAACTCAAAAGTTTGTCAAAAAGACAACCTTAACTCAAAATAGTTAGACACAAAGCCCAACAATTTATATGCAAAGTCCAAAAAGTTACTCCAAAAGACAACTAATATAACAACAAGCCCTAAAATTTCGTCTCATAACCAAAAAGTTGAACTCAAAACCCTAAAAAGTGTCCACTTATCAACCAAAGTCTTTAATACAGCTGAGAAAACCCTAATAAATAATTACAATTTACTAAAAATGTTGCACTTGATGATAGTTGCGACTGTGTCTAAATCATTATTGAAAATATTCATAGAACTCTAGTAAAAGCCAAACACACTAAAACACCACATTGAAAGAATGAACTTAAAGTTCACGCCCCTGTCACAACTCTGCTAAGAAAAGTACTGCAAAGCATGAAAGTTATGTCCCCTGCTATAACTCTACTAAACGAAAGTATTTCCAAACACGTAGGTTACACTCCTACCATAACCCACTAAGAAAAACAAGATTTTTCTTAAAATACCACATTTATGATTGTTACGCCCCTTGTCCCTTTATGAGGGGACGCCCATGAAACTGTTAGAAATAGTAAATTTAACCTAGTGGCATACCCCAGATGTTATATTAGACATCCCCGTATCAAAAATTTAATTAAAACTCACTTTTAGGGTTGTTACGCCCCTTGACCCTTTATGAGGGGACGCCCATGAAACTGTTAATAATAGTAAATTTAACAGCTAGACATACCCTAAACTTTATATTAACCATCTCTGTATCAAGAATTTACATAAAAACAACTTTTGAAATTACTACCCCTGTACCCATTTTTGGCGGTTACGCCCATGAAACTGTTAAAAATAGTAAATTTAACCTCTAGACATACCCCAAACTTTATATTAAGCATCCCCATATCAAGAATTTACATAAAAACCACTTTTGAAATTACTATCCCTGTACCCATTTTTGATGGTTACGCCCATGAAACTGTTAAAAATAGTCAATTTAACATCTAGACATACCACAAACTTTATATTAAGTATCCCCGTATCAAGAATTTACATAAAAACAACTTTTGAAATTACTACCCCAGTACCCATTTTTGGCGGTTACGCCCACGAAACTGTTAAAAATAGTCAATTTAACATCTAGACATACCCCAAACTTTATATTAAGCATCCCAATATCAAGAATTTACATAAAAACAAAGTTTGAAATTACTACCCCTGTACCCATTTTTAGCGGTTACGCCCATGAAACTGTTAAAAATAGTAAATTTAACACCTAGACATACCCCAAACTTTATAATAAACATCCCCGTATCAAGAATTTCCATAAAAACTACTTTTGAAATTACTACCCCGGTACCCATTTTTGGCGGTTACGCCCATGAAACTGTTAAAAATAGTCAATATAACATCTAGACATACCCCAAACTTTATATTAAGCATCTCCGTATCAATAATTTACATAAAAACAACTTTTGAAATTACTACCCCTGTACCCATTTTGGCGGTTACGCCCATGAAATCGATAAAAAATTGAAATTTAACCTATTGGTATACCTCAAACATAATATTTGACACGCCCATGTATCAAATTTGCCTGAAAAATCAATCAAAAATTAGTAGTATATATCTAGTGATTGACCGGGAAGACTCTCATATAAGGAAAAACCGCACCAAAAAATGTGCTTCCATGTACGGGTAGACTATTTATATAAGGAATTATGTGCGGCTGGAAGAACTTTCCACGGTCCTATCACTAGATATATACTACTAATTTTTGATTGATTTTTCAGGCAAATTTGATACATGGGCGTGTCAAATATTATGTTTGAGGTATACCAATAGGTTAAATTTCAATTTTTTATCGATTTCATGGGCGTAACCGCCAAAATGGGTACAGGGGTAGTAATTTCAAAAGTTGTTTTTATGTAAATTATTGATACGGAGATGCTTAATATAAAGTTTGGGGTATGTCTAGATGTTATATTGACTATTTTTAACAGTTTCATGGGCGTAACCGCCAAAAATGGGTACCGGGGTAGTAATTTCAAAAGTAGTTTTTATGGAAATTCTTGATACGGGGATGTTTATTATAAAGTTTGGGGTATGTCTAGGTGTTAAATTTCAATTTTTTATCGATTTCATAGGCGTAACCGCCAAAAATGGGTACAGGGGTAGTAATTTCAAACTTTGTTTTTATGTAAATTCTTGATATGGGGATGCTTAATATAAAGTTTGGGGTATGTCTATATGTTAAATTTACTATTTTAACAGTTTCATGGGCGTAACCGCTAAAAATGGGTACAGGGGTAGTAATTTCAAACTTTGTTTTTATGTAAATTCTTGATATTGGGATGCTTAATATAAAGTTTGGGGTATGTCTAGATGTTAAATTGACTATTTTTAACAGTTTCGTGGGCGTAACCGCCAAAAATGGGTACTGGGGTAGTAATTTCAAAAGTTGTTTTTATGTAAATTCTTGATACGGGGATACTTAATATAAAGTTTGTGGTATGTCTAGATGTTAAATTGACTATTTTTAACAGTTTCATGGGCGTAACCATCAAAAATGGGTACAGGGATAGTAATTTCAAAAGTGGTTTTTATGTAAATTCTTGATATGGGGATGCTTAATATAAAGTTTGGGGTATGTCTAGAGGTTAAATTTACTATTTTTAACAGTTTCATGGGCGTAACCGCCAAAAATGGGTACAGGGGTAGTAATTTCAAAAGTTGTTTTTATGTAAATTCTTGATACGGAGATGGTTAATATAAAGTTTAGGGTATGTCTAGCTGTTAAATTTACTATTATTAACAGTTTCATGGGCGTCCCCTCATAAAGGGTCAAGGGGCGTAACAACCCTAAAAGTGAGTTTTAATTAAATTTTTGATACGGGGATGTCTAATATAACATCTGGGGTATGCCACTAGGTTAAATTTACTATTTCTAACAGTTTCATGGGCGTCCCCTCATAAAGGGACAAGGGGCGTAACAATCATAAATGTGGTATTTAAGAAAAATCTTGTTTTTCTTAGTGGGTTATGGTAGGAGTGTAACCTACGTGTTTGGTAATACTTTCGTTTAGTAGAGTTATAGCAGGGGACATAACTTTCATGCTTTGCAGTACTTTTCTTAGCAGAGTTGTGACAGGGGCGTGAACTTTAAGTTCATTCTTTCAATGTGGTGTTTTAGTGTGTTTGGCTTTTACTAGAGTTCTATGAATATTTTCAATAATGATTTAGACACAGTCGCAACTATCATCAAGTGCAACATTTTTAGTAAATTGTAATTATTTATTAGGGTTTTCTCAGCTGTATTAAAGACTTTGGTTGATAAGTGGACACTTTTTAGGGTTTTGAGTTCAACTTTTTGGTTATGAGACGAAATTTTAGGGCTTGTTGTTATATTAGTTGTCTTTTGGAGTAACTTTTTGGACTTTGCATATAAATTGTTGGGCTTTGTGTCTAACTATTTTGAGTTAAGGTTGTCTTTTTGACAAACTTTTGAGTTTGGGTTGTCTTTTTGACAAACTTTTGGACTTTGAATATAACATTTACGACTTTCGTGTCGAACAATTACGACTTTGGGACTAAATTTTTAGGCTTTTGAGTTCAACTGTTTGGTTATGCGACGAAATTTTGGGGTTAAGTGTTACATTAGTTGTCTTTTGGAGTAACTTTTTAGACTTTGCATATAAATTGTTGGGCTTTGTGTCTAACTATTTTGAGTTAAGGTTGTCTTTTTGACAAACTTTTGGACTTTGCATATAACATTTACGACTTTTGTGTCGAACTAGTATCACTTTGGGACTAAATTTTTAGGCTTTTGAGTTCAACTGTTTGGTTATGCGACGAAATGTTGGGGTTAAGTATTACATTAGTTGTCTTTTGGAGTAACTTTTTAGACTTTGCATATAAATTGTTGCGCTTTGTGTCTAACTATTTTGAGTTTAGGTTATCTTTTTGACAAACTTTTGGTCTTTGCATAAACATTTACGACTTTTGTGTCGAACTAGTATCACTTTGGGACTAAATTTTTTAGGGTTTTGCATCAAAGTTTGTGACTATGAGTAGAAATTTTGGGGTTAAGTGTTACATTAGTTGTCTTTTGGAGTAACTTTTTAGACTTTGCATATACATTTTTGAGCTTTGCATCTAACTATTTTGAGTTAAGGTTGTCTTTTTGACAAACTTTTGGACTTTGCATATAACATTTACGACTGTCGTGTCGAACTAGTATCACTTTGGGACTAAATTGTTAGGGTTTGCATCAAAGTTTGTGACTATGAGTAGAAATTTTAGGGTTTGGAACTAAGTTTTCTTACCTGAAATGATCATCTTTACTGTTGTCTGTCATTCGTTGAAGTGATAAAGATATGGAACTCCAAAGACTAAGAGCTGAAGTAATCACCTTTAATGATGTATGTCGTTCGTTGAAGTGGAAAACATTGGTATTAAAGCCTTCAGCGGTCAAAATGAGGTCATAGAACTCTTCTGGAATTGCCTCAGGGGTCAAAACGAGTTCAAGTAATCCACCACCCAACATTTTTCCCCCACTGCTGACCCGACAGCCACTACCTACGCTTGGGCTAACGCACTTCTCTGATTGGTTAATCCACCTGTCAGTCATTTCTTCGCCCCGCCTCCTATACTAATACTCTTTTCTGATTGGTTAATCCCGATATCAAGCGATGTTGGCATAGTCACTCGCTGATTGGCTAATTTATTCATTTCTTACCAGGCTATATTTAAACTAGACGGCGTTATAAGTTTGGTTGATTCAAGGAAAGTTACTGTTCACACTAGCGGATTTTTGCACAGTAAGTTGGCTTGTTTTCTCTTAAAGTATGTTAAGGCTTATCGATAACAGGTTATATTCGGTGTAGATGATTGAGACTATATTTTATACTGTAAGTTTGAATGTTTTCTCTTAAAGTATGGTAAGACTTAACGATAACACGTTATTCAACTGAATTGATGTAAAGTAGTTAAGATAAGTAATGTTGAATGTAATGTTCCTTCATTTTTCTTATTGGTTGATTAAAGTATGATATACCAGACAACCGCCATACACCCCACATACCACACTAGGCGACCGGTATACAGCGCTCATGTCACACTAGACGCCCGGCATACAGCCTTATATCACACTAGATGACCTCCATACACCCCACATACCACACCAGATGACCTCCATACACCCCTCACGACACAGTAGACGACCTCCATACACCCCTCACGATACACTAAACGACCTACATACACCCATCATGACACACTAGACGCCCTCTATACACCCGATATGACACACTAGACGACCTCCATACAACCATCATACCCCACTAGACGACCTCCGTACACCCATCACGACATACTAGCCGCCCTCCATGTACCCATCATGGCACACTAGACGACCCCTATACAACCATCATGACACAGTAGACGACCTCTATACACCCCTCACGACACACTAAACGCCCTCTATACACCCATCACGGCACACTAGACGACCCCTATACAACCATCATGACACACTAGACGACCCCTATACAACCATCATGAAACACTAAACGCCCTCTATACACCCAATATGACACACTAGACGACCTCCGTACACCCAATATGACACACTAGACGACCTCCATTGACCCATCACGACATACTAACCGACCTCCATTGACCCATCACGGCACACTAGACGACCCCTATACAACCATCATGACACACTAGACGACCCCTATACAACCATCATGACACACTAAACGCCCTCTATACACCCAATATGACACACTAGACGACCTCCGTACACCCATCACGGCACACTAGACGACCCCTATACAACCATCATGACACACTAGACGACCCCTATACAACCATCATGACACACTAGACGACCCCTATACAACCATCATGACACACTAAACGCCCTCTATACACCCAATATGACACACTAGACGACCTCCGTACACCCATCACGACATACTAGCCGACCTCCATTGACCCATCACGGCACACTAGACGACCCCTATACAGCCCTTATTACACACTAGGCGACCTCCATACACCCATCGCTGCGATGAACATACTAGCAAGACAGACTGTATAAACTGTAAGGGTGTTAAAGCATACACCAAACGAACGCCCGGGCTTTTTAAACTAGAGTACGAAGGGACAGCTCTTGTTAGCTTATGTAGTAAGACGTACCATTGTAGTGGGGATTATGATAAAATCAGTTGTAAAGGGCTAAGGAAGCAACACAACAAATTAGATAAAGATATGTTTTTAGAGGTTCTCGCCACGCAAAAGGCCAAGGGTGGGAAAAATGTAGGTTTCAAAGTCTTAAATAATTCCATATTTTCCTACAGTCAAACAAGAAATGCTCTTTCCTATTTCTATATAAAAAGAAAGGTAGCTGATGATAATGTCTCGACTACACCTCTAGATATTTAACTCTTTACACTACCAGTTTAGACTACCCAGCAACCTCTAATAGTTTCACCCCGTATGATTCATTTATGACATAGAGCTAAGCAAACACCCAACTACATAGCTATAAATAAATGTTATACTTGTACAATATATTTACTCAATGTACTGAATATTTTTGTAATGTTATATTATATCCACTGTATGTTATACACCTATTGAGATAATAAAAGAATAAAATATATCTTTGTCTTCTGTCTTATATTGATCGTTTTTCATTGATGTTGTATAATCTACTAACCTATCACTATCGCTCAAGTACATAAAGAACTCCAAAGTCAGCACACACCAGACATAAACAGCGCACTTCCGGGGTCACCGGGACTAGAGGTCAACATCCCGACACGAAATGTCACGGTTAACTCCCCCCTGCGCCTACAGTACATTAGGCGCGCCGCGCGCCTACTATATATCTTTGTTAATTTACGGGCCAAATGATATCGGTTGGACCCTTGTATACTACTTCTGATCACCTATGGACATGTTCGGAGTGCAATGATGATGACCCGCAAATAACTCAATAACTCAATAACATATTTCTATGTTACCAGTTGCTTCCGAGCTTCAGGTTTAGTACTCTAAGCATAATACTGCACCTTACATTCATTTTAGGAATCACTGTCGATAGGATTCTTGATCGTGATCCTCCCCACGCCGCTAGACCGTCACATAAGGCTTATGGCGTCTTTCGCCACCCATCTCTATTCTGAGCGAGGTGTTCGATCTTATCTAATGAGTCTATGCCTGACAACTTTGCTTCTCTTATAAGTGTTATTATAACTGTTCTTTTACGTATCACTTTAGGTCTTCCTCTTTTTCTGTATCCTGATGTTTCCCATAGAAAAGCCTGTTTTGGAATTCTCTTATTATCTCTTCTCAGCACATATCCAACATATGTCCATCTTCTTTCCTTAAGTGTAAATGAGATGTTTGGTTGCAGGGCCATTTCTTTTATCCCAATGTTAGTCTTGAATTCATTCCGATCAATATGGTGGATAGGCGGCAGGAACCATTAAAGGCTATGTATGAAATGGTTCCTTGTTGCAGTTTCCTCATATTCCAAGTCCGGCTTTTTGCAGGAGCTACTGAGTTAAGTGCTCTGTGCACACCGTGAGCTGTGTGTCTCATCCGTTTTGATCATGTTTCGATATTCCAATTGTTTACGGTGAATGATGATATCGAATGGCAGGGAACATGTGGATGTGTTCACTTTCTGTGCGGTTTGCCTTATGTCTTTTAGCGTGTGCTGAGACTGCTATGATGGGGACTACAGCTACCTTTCTTTGTTTGGGAGATTAGTTAGCAATTCGGATGATTCCACTGGCACGGGCGGTTGAGCAATTATGGATTTTAATTCGTTTGCAGTGATACCGGGGCCTTCCATAACCAAATAACCAAAGAATCATTCCATTGCACACAAAGTATTTTTCTTAGGCATTTGTCTTCAAACGATGGGATTACTTAGCACAAAAAATGTAAGACAAATTATAAACGCTGAAAAAAGACAAGATCCTGAATAGCTTTACAGCATGTCACATCAGACAGATTCACAATACCGGTTGACAAGTAATTGTAGCACGAAAAGATCATCTTATTTGTCAAGTAACATCCAGTCATAGTCGATCATTGAAGAAAAAAGATGATCTTATTGAAAATGAGGCACTGTTATGAAACCCACATGGAAAGACACAGCCACGAAGACTCAGGAATATATTTAGAAGAGAAATAATGGGAATCGTAGAGAACATAGACCTAGACTCGGATGAAATAAAGAAAGCGTCCAAGAATAAAAATGAATGGAGAGGCCTTGGCGTGGCCTATGCTCAAATAAAGTTTTCTAAACGGCTTTAATTGATTGATTGAAAACTTAATTGATTGAATAGTGAAAAAATGTAATAATAAGATTGAGACGAAATGTCTTAAATGAATATTGAACGCAACAGAAATTAGCAAAAATAGCGGAAGAGAAAATATGAAAATAACATTATGAAATAGAGAGCCCTTTCAGGTCCACGTGGCTAAGGAATTATAGTGCTAGTGCCAATTATTTTGGTGTTAGTGTCCATTATTTTGGTGTTAGTGTCCATGAATTTAGTGCTAGTGCCAATTATTTTGGTGTTAGTGCCCATTAATTTGGTGTTTAGTGTCCATTAATTTGGTGTTAATGTCCCTTAATTTAGTGTTAGTGTCCATTATTTTAATGTGTAATTTTATTTTGTTTTTTGTTGTTTAGGAGAAATACCTCTACCAGACGTACAATCTTACATATATCTGGGCAGTAATATAGATAATCATTCATGTTTCCGGTTGTTTCCAAAATGGAGGAATTATTTTTCTCCGGCTTGGTATAGAACCGTTGATCAGAGGTTTAACAAGCCGCTATCGTAAAAACGATGTTGTTAATGAAACGTAGACCTGATACAGAATGTGTAAATTAGCAGTAGATAGTAGTGATAGTTTTTTCGGCCCTAAAACAACAACAAAAATAGGATTCTGGAATGTGCGAACAATGGCCGCTCCGACGAAACATGCACAGGTCGCGAGCGAGATGGACAGATACGATCTAGATATTTTAGGATTAAGCGAAATGCGCTGGCCTGGAACAGGTAGGAGATCTATTGATAATAAAATAGTAGTTTTTTCTGGAAGGGAAGATGGAAAACACCGTGAAGGAGTAGGCATAATGATGACAGACAAAGCTGCAAGAAGTTTATTAGAATGGGAACCGGTAAATAGCCGTCTGATACGAACACGATACAAAACAAAACATGGAAGACTTTCAATTATTCAATGTTATGCGCCTACTAACGAAGCTGATGATGAAGTTAAGGATGATTTTTATAACCAACTGCAACAACTTATAAACAAAATACCAAAACACGATCTTTTAATTGTAATGGGAGACTTCAACGCCAAAGTAGGACAAGATAACGCAGGAGTGGAACATGTGATGGGGAGAGAAGGCTGTAATACAACAAGTCAGAATGGAGGAAGATTAATAGAATTATGTTTAATAGAAAATTTAGTTATAGGTGGGACATTATTTCCACATAAAAATATCCACAAAACAACATGGATATCTCCTGATGATAGAACATCAAATCAAATTGACCACCTATGTATTAAACAACAATTCAGATCATCATTAATAGATGTAAGAGCATACAGAGGTGCTGATGTTAATAGTGACCACAACCTGTGCATTGGGAAAATAAGATTAAAATTTAGAAACCAACAGAAGAGGTCAATTACACATAAAATTGATAGTCATAAACTGAAAGATGAAGCAATAAAGGAAAAGTTTAACATAGAGCTAAGTAATTGTTATTCAGCACTTGGTGAAATAGACTTAGATATCAATGAAATGTGGGACTCACAGAGCAAAATACTAATGACAGCAGCAGAAGCAAGTGCTGGACTGAAGAAAATGGAAAAACGAGCTTGGATCTCAGACACCACATGGAAATACATCAAAGAAAGAAGAGAAGCGAAGAGAGCCATGACTAATGTAAAGACAGATCTTGGAAAGGTTCTGGCAAAAGCAACATACAAAGAATTAGACAACAAAGTGAAAAGTTCGGCAAGAAGAGATACAAGAGCTTATATAGACAACTTGGCAGAGAAAGCAGAGACAGCTGCAATTACAGGAGACAGCAGAACTCTTTATACTGTACAAAAGATGCTGACAAACACCTATACATCCAGTGGAACACCAATTCTAGACAAATCTGGATTAATGCTAACAACAAGCGCAGACATAAAAGCCCGTTGGGCGGAACACTTCAAAGAAATTCTTAACCGTCCACTACCTCACAGTTTAATAGATTTTGAAGCTGAAACACCAGCAGCAGAATTAGATGTAAATTTAGATGACTTCACCTTGAGTGAAATAGAAACCACCTTAAAGCTAATGACCAATAACAAGGCTGCTGGAGAGGATAAGTTAACAGCTGAGATCCTCAAGGCAATTGATAGCCATAATTTAATACATCTCCAAAAAATGTTCAACATCATTTGGAAAACAGAGAAGACGCCTCATAAATGGAAAAAAGGAATCATTGTTAAGATCCCAAAAAAGGGCAATCTTAGAGATTGTAACAATTGGAGAGGCGTGACACTTTTGTCAGTTGCCTCAAAATTATTCTGTAAAATCATCCTAAATAGAATAAAGGATTCAATAGATACAGTAATGCGTGAAGAACAGGCTGGGTTTAGAAAAGGGAGAAGCTGTCTTGACCACATTTTCACTCTACGACTTATATTGGAGGAACACATTGAAAAGCAAAAACCTTTTGTACTTAACTTCATCGACTTCAAAAAAGCATTTGATAGTATTCATAGAGATTCTTTGTGGAAAATTCTGAAGCAATATGGCTTACCATCAAAAATCATAAATATTATCAAAGACATGTATGATGGTTACACATGTGCAGTTCGAACAGAGGAAGGACTGAGCGAATGTTTCCCAATAGAAACTGGGGTTAAACAAGGATGTATTTTATCGCCCTTGTTATTTGGAATTGTTATGGACTTCATAATGAAGAAATGCTGCACTGGTAATAAAGGCATCGAATGGATACAAGGAGACCATTTGGAGGACCTGGACTTTGCTGATGACATAGTTCTCATCAGCAATCAGATAAAAACGATGCAGGAAAACACAAATGAACTATCATCAATAGCCAGCAAAATTGGGCTTGAGGTCAATCATGAAAAGACTAAAGTCATGAAAAGTTTAATTCCAACAAGTGACAAAATATACATGGAAAACAAACCAGTAGAAGAGATCGATCACTTCATCTATCTTGGAAGTCACATTGATCGAGAAGGGGATACGAGCAAAGAAATTAGAATCAGACTGGCTAAAGCAGCAATGTCTTTCAGAAGCCTTGAAAAGTTGTGGAAATCAAAACTCATTAGCACAAACACAAAACTTAGGCTATTCAAATCAAATGTACTATCAACCCTTACGTATGCGTGTGAAAGCTGGAAAACAACAAGAGATATAGAAACAAAGTTGAACGCATTCGAAAATAAATGTCTAAGGAAAATACTTGGTATAGAATGGAACGAATTCAAAACAAACGAGGAAATTAGAGAAATCGCCAATCAACCACTAATATCTTCAGTAATAAAGAAAAGACGATGGTCATACGTTGGACATGTGATGAGAAGAGATAATAATCGAATAGCAAAGCAAGCCCTCATATGGGAAACAACAGGTAAAAGAAAAAGAGGAAGACCCAGGGAGACACTGAGAAGAACATTGATGAGAGAGGCAAGAGCAGCAGGAATCGGCTCCCTCAATGAGATAGAACTGCTTGCACAGAACAGAGACAGATGGCGAGATTTGATAAAATATCTTTAAAAGAAAACTGCTAGAACAAAAATTCATATAGGAGAAGGTGTATCTTGGTCTACGCCCTATGGGCCGGTTACGGCTCGAAAGGTCAATAGATAGATAGAATATAGATAAAGAGGGAGGAACAGAAAATGATACTAAAATAAGGATATCAAAAGCAAGAGGAGCTTTCGTTGCACTAGGAAACATATGGAAGTCCAAAGAAATTAGATTAAATACAAAAATAAAAATTTTCAGCTCCAATGTTAAGTCGGTCCTATTATATGGCTGTGAAACATGGAGAACAACAAAATTGACAATCATGAAGATACAGACTTTCATTAATGGATGCTTACGCAGAATAAAATGATGGAAATGGCAGGACAAAATCACTATCATAGAATTATGGAAATATACCAGTCAAATACCAGTGGATAAAGAGATACAGTGAAGACGATAGCGCTAGATAAGACACACAATGCGGAAGCCAACTGAGAGTATTACACAACAGGCCCTTATTTTGGAATCCCCAGGGGAAAAGACAAAGAGGAAGACCAAGAAATTCTTGGAGAAGACAGACAGAAGTGTAGATGAAGATGATGGGGAAGACATGGAATGATCTTAAAAGAATGGCAAGAAACAGAACGACTCGAAAAGTGTTTGTTGAAGACCTATGCTCCACAGGGAGCTGAAAGGTAGAAGAAGAATAAGTGTCCTTTAATTTGGTGTTATTGCCCATATGTTGTTTTTTACTATCGACACGTTTTCTTATCTCTTTTCCCCGTAATCCCGGAAGATCGTTGGGGTACTACTGACCATTTACATTTCTCTTATCTTCAGTCATTGATTGGAATTCTGCAAAGTCAAAGCCTGTCCATTCTTCAATATTATCTTTCCATCTCTTTTCCTGTCAACCTATCTTTCTCGCTCCTTTCATAGTTCTTTGCAGGATGGTGGTCTTTGCTAGGCCAGGTTATCGAGATACGTGGTCAATCCATTTTGTTTTGCATTTCTTTACAATAGTCAATATATCATGTGTTCCAAATACAATCGATATATCTGTGTGTAATGTGGACAGTATTACGCCACTGCTGTCTTTCTTTCTCAGAAAAATCCGATAACTGTTTAGGATTGGGAAAGCAACACTAGACATAACATCAGTCTTGAGTTATGTTCGAGTATACAAACAATAATAAATTGTTTCGGCTGTAAATCGTGTAAACGAAAATAGTAAACTACGTAACAATTATAAGTTGGATGTAAATAAGGAAAAGATGGAATCCTCCAGAAATTGGTTAGCGAAATCTCAAAGAGAACACAAATTGCTTTGCAAGAAGTAAACATCAGAGTTGAGCCAAGAATACACTGTTTTTTTTTATTTACTTACGTTGTAACGTACACACACACACACACAAAAGCACACAGAGCTCATAACAAAACATGGAATGCTTTTCCTCTTCATTTTCTTGCAGGTGAGTTGATTGAAATGCAGGTAACTGATCTGGTTTATGGTGAAGTTCGTTAGCCATTTAAGTAAAGAACGATCAGTAATATAGCAAGTCGTAGACAAGCGTGCAGTGAAGTGTGTAGTCTCACTGTATTAATCATTCATTTCCTGTGTTATTTCTTCATTTAAAAAAAAATAAAGTAAAGTAAAGTACCCCCGTCACGCCAAGTGGCGTATAGGGAATATGGTGTTAGTGGCCACACATTTTACAGACCTTCGGCACATGATTTTTGGAATAATGTGGTCGGTATTAGGCCCATGCCGCTTTACTTTCCCAGAAAAAAAAATCCCCATTAAAGGCTGGGTGAACCGGGGCCGTCGGTTGGGATCGAACCCTACCTCTTGTCCTTTGTAGTCCAGTTCACTAACCACAGAGCTATCGCGGCTCCCAAACAACTATGTGTGTTACATATTTGATTAAGGCGACTGCAACACGTAGCAGTTGCAATGTGATACTTACTTTTCTAATCTCCAAAGAAAGCCACTCATAGAAAACAATTCTCCGCTGCTGTTTGATTCTGATATTTTAGTTGTCTGACTAATTTGATCATTGTATAAAAGTAGTAAGAAGAAATTGATATATGATGCAATATCATCATCATCATCATCATCATCATCAAGTACCTGGCCTGCTGGCGTAGGTGATCATGTCTCTCCACAACTTTCGATATCGACAGTTATTTATCATTTCTGTTGTTGACCTTCTGCCAAGCTATTCACTTAAGCTGCCTGGTATTTTTTCTCTTTGCTTTCCTTTATCTCTTCGTCCCTCTATTTTCCCAGTTGTTGCAATATATTCCAGCTGTTCTCTTCTTATTACATGGCCAAAAAATGATGATTGTTTCTTCCTAGTATCGGAAATTAGCTCTCTTTTTGCTTTGACCTCTTTCAGAACGTTTTCATTACTCTTCTTCGCTATCCATGGTATTCTCAATATTCTTCTGTAGAACAACATTTCTACAGTCTCCAGTGATTTTCTTGTTTGTTATCTATTCTCCATGATTCACATCCATATGTTAATACTGGTTCTACATAATATTTAAGAACTCTTTTTCTTGTTTCTATTGTCAAAAATGGATTGCATGGTATATTTCTCATTTTTGGGAAAGCTGCTTTTGCCCTTGCCTTTTGCCTGAGCCATTCTGCATCTCATCTCTGTTGTACATCTTCCGTCTGAGGTTAACAAAGTTCCCAAATATTTAAATTCATTTACCTGTTTTAATATTGTTTCACTTGTCTTTATTTTCCAATGGCGTAATAAGGCAGACCAAATTGTGGGACAGCTTTATCCCTATACTTCAACACAAAGCAATATCTATGACCACAAAGAAACATCTTATATAGAGTTTATTTATTCCAAAATTGTGCTACCAACGCAAAACATGGTCACTTAAGACTAAGCATAAAAGAAGGCTTGTCACCACAAAGATGAGATGTATGAGAAAAGAGTTTGGAGTGACCAGAAAGGACAGAATAAGAAATGATATTATAATAGAAAGAGTACTCATTGAACTAATCCTAAGCTACATACAGAAAGCACAAATACACTGGTTTGCCCGTCTAGAAAGAATGTCGTGTGATTCCTTACCATACAAAGCACATAACAAAAGAGGGAAAGGGAGAAAAGCAAGAGGCATATCCAAAATAAGAAGGACAAACAAGATTAGAGAAACACTACAACAACATCAACTTACAATGACTGAAGCCGCCAAAATGGCGAGAACCATAACTTTGTATCTCCATTGCCACCCACCCATACCATTAGAAACAGAAGTTAAGAATGAAGAAATAAATAAGGGGTTATACTTTAACTTTAAATAAGTTACAATTAGCGAATCTTTCAAATGTTGTTGTTGTTGTTGTTGCGTTCGCCAGCTTTCAACTCTGACGAAGTCCCTAGGGACTAGGAACTGAATTTTGCGTGTTAATCCATTTTTCCCTGGCAGCCGTGTGCACAGGGGTCCCTCGCCGCACAGGCAGATAACTTCGACTTCGGAGGTACTCGTGTTTTTTTTCCGTCGGTGAGTAACTGACATTTCAAGCCGGGCCTCGCTGCTGAGACCAGGGGTTGTTGTCGCAGAGAGAAATGATAAATAATAATCCCAACCGGTGGAGCCGAGATTTGAACCCACAACCTTTCTGTCCCGAGGCCGGCGTCTTGCCTAGAGACCAACCAGTCCCCCATGGACTTGGAATATGAGGAAACTACAACAAGGAACACTTTTCATGCATAGCCTGCAATGATTCCTGCCGCCTATCCACCATATACCAGAAGTTCACGTCCTCCCGAAAGTGATGATCGTCATATTTCTTTAAAAAATGTATAGAGCTTGATGATGTTAGGCCATTGTTGTTGACTCCAATTTCGAACATATAAACACACAGTTAGTCGTCAGATTATCCCCGTCGCACATCAAACAACAGACTGTAGGTTTAGCGTAAAGCCGGTCTAGCGATTTACGATGAGCCATTACGATGACGTAGCACACATAACAATGGCGCAAGCACAGCAATGACGCGCCCTTTAGATTCTTGATTACTCTAGTGAATGTAGCCCACGACGAACAGAACACGGTGCAAATTCCCTAAAGAGATAAAAATGCGGCTGACGAAGCATTTCACATTAATAAGTAACATGGAAAAAACTTGCGTCAAGCAAATCCAACAACGGTCATGAACAACACCAATGTGACGTAAAGCGCAGAACAAGCCTAGACGATGGAAGGTCACATTCACAACACTTGATTTGTTGAAAATGGAATATCGCCGGCGTACGACACTTGTTTTATCAGCGCATATGTAATAAGTAGATCATTATCTTGACTTTAACGCATAGAAGTGCGATGGAGAACTGAAATTAATCAGACATCGAATGCACTTTTTGCAGCGATCGAGAGAACGTGGACTAGAACCGCCATCTTAGAAACGGAAGCCCAAATCTTTCAAATGTTTCCAATACAAATGAGCTTTACTTTACCAAAACAGTACTAACACACAGTACTAACACACATTACTAACTAACAGTACTAATACACAGTACTAATACACAGTACTTGTACACAGTACTAACAAACAGTACTAGCACACAGTACTAACAAACAGTGCTAACTAACACACAGTACTAAAACACAGTACTAAAACACAGTACTAACAAACAGTACTAATACACAGTACTAACAAATAGTACTAACACACAGCACTAACAAACAATACTAACAAACAGTACTAACACAAACATTAACTATCCTAAAACTTTCGCATTCACGTGTAGTGACACAAATTGAAACCACTCCTAAAAAGTTATCAACTTTATGAATTAACAGACTGTAGTAATATCTGGTCATCTTCACCTGTTAATGCTGGAACATTTCCAGACTTATAATATAAACGCTATTTAGAGACTTAACTCCTGAATTATTTTGCCTCTGGGACAAAATTATCGGACTTTGAATTGTTAATTAGATGTTAATATTTACACTAATTATGTCGATGCTCAGAAGTCAAAGACTAAGATGGCAGGGGCATGTCCAGCGAATGGAAGAAAAACGCATACCCAGGCAAATACTATATGGTGAACTAATACCCGGAAAAAGACACATCTGCAGACTTAAACTACGATATAGAGATATCTGTAAATCATCTCTGAATGACTTCTCCATATGTGAAAATGACTGGGAACATCTGGCTAGTGATCGCACATCATGGAGAGTATGTATAAGTAACGGTATAACATCATTTGAAACTGTGCTAATGCAAAACTTAGAAGAGAAAAGACCCATGAAAAGGGATGGAAAATCCTGTGGATCAGTGGGCCTGACTTGTTCATTCTGTGGCCGTGTGTGTTTGTCAAACATTGGTAGAATTAGCCACGAAAAAAGCTGTTCGACAAAAAACAAAATCACAAAAATACACAATAGCCTCCACTAGACCGTCTGACAAGACGAAAGGGCCATATAATATTAACAATACATTTCTGTATAAATGATGTCCCTAATACACTGAGCAAATTTTTAAAAACATCATAGAGATGCCAGGCCTACAAATTAATGGAAAGATAATCAATAATAGAAATATGCTGACGATACTGTACTACTAGCAGAAAATCCTAAAGATCTACAACAATTCATCATCATTAAGTACCGGGCCTACTGGCGTAGGTGATCATGCCTCTCCACAACTTTCGATCTCGACAGTTCTTTATCATTTCTGTTGTTGACCTTCTGCCAAGCCATTCTCTTAAGCTGTATGGTATCTTTTCTCTTTGTTTCCCTCTATCTCTTCGTCCCTCAATTTTTCCAGTTGTTACAATATATTCCAGTTGTTCTCTTCTCATTACATGGCCAAAAAATGATGATTGTTTCTTCCTAATATTGGAAATTAGCTCTCTTTTTGCTTTGAACACTTTCAGAACATTTACATTGCTCTTCTTAGATGTCCATGGTATTCTCAACATTCTTCTGTAAAACCACATTTCTACAGCCTCCAGTGATTTTCTTGTTTGTTGACCTATTTTCCATGATTCACATCCATATGTTAAGACTGGCTCTACATAACAGTTAAGAGCTCTTTTTCTTGTTTCTATTGTCAAAAATGGATTGCATAGTATCTTCCTCATTTTCTGGAAAGCTGCTTTTGCCTGAGCCATTCTGCATTACAAGAATTACTTAATGAAATAAACATGACAGGCAAAAAATATGGACCAGATTTGAATATCAAAAAGACTAAAACTATGATCATAAACAAAGAAGATACTAAAAACCCACAAATGGATATCAAAATAGAAGGAATAGACCTGGAGACAGTTCAGAACTACAACTACCTGGACATACTATAACCAATGATGGAAAATCTACAGCTGAAATAAACAAAAGAATAGGAATGGCAAAAAATAATTTTAATGTCATGAAGAACATACTAACATCAAAACAAATAATACCAGGGCTAAAACTAAGAATAGCAAAATGTTACATCTTCTCAATATTCCTATATGGTGCAGAAACATGTACATTAGACAAGAAAACAGAACAGAGAATTGAAGCATTTGAAATGTGGATATATAGAAGAATAAGTAGAATTAAATGGAAGGAAAAGAAAACAAACGATGAGGTCTTAAAACAACTAAAAATGAAAAGAGAACTACTAAGCGCAATTCAAACAAGACAAATGCGATTTTTGGGCCATGTTAAAAGACACAACAGCCTACTAAATGTAATCCTGGAGAGGAAAATACAAGGTAAAAGAGGCAGAGACAGACCAAGACTAAAATGGACGAGTAACATTAAAAGATGGACAAATCAGCCTATGACAACCTGCGCCATCAAAGCAAGAGACAGAGCAGAATGGCGCCCCATGGTAGCCAACCTTCGTTGCGGAGAAGGCACTCAATGAATGAATGATGTCCCTAAGTAATTAAGTTTGTTAAAAACTGAACTTAAATTATAGAGAAAATGAAGAACATACTTGGTCTGGGTTTAAAGAATTAAATAATGAAGACAAGCAAAGCATAGATGGTAAAACAGTGCAGAATAAATGTGAGTTGTCTTACCTTTCTGACGTCGACGTTCATGCTCTCTAGTAGCTCATCAGCTGTCTTGTAGCCATTGAAGTTTTGGTCGTTGTCATCGGCTCCTGGAACAGTGATTAACTTCCTCTGTGGTGATGGCTTCTCACACAGGCTGATGAAATCTGTGATGGTCACCAGACCCTTCTTGCTTTGGAGAACTCCCCACATTTGTTTGGCTGTAGCTGATTGTTGTTTTGGTCCCCGTTGTTGTTTGTTATTGCTTCCTCGTGGAGGCGCCGAGACTTGCCCAAACCGTTCTGCCTCAGCCATGTCGTCTTCAATATCTATCAACTTGTCACCTTGGGACTTGGACTGCCTCATGCCATTACCGTTCTGTTTGTTGTTTTGTTCGAAGGCGTAACTGTTTGGGCGAGCTCTTCTGTCGTCTGGACTGAGAGGCGAGGCAGGAGCCGGTTTCAGAGGATAGTGTGACGTATGAGGCACAGGTTCGTCCATGATATTTGGCCCAACTTGAGTTGATCGTCGATTGCCATCCAAAACAGTATCGATGTCGTCCACATTGCTAATCATTCCAGATTTCTGACCTTGATACTGTTTCTTCTGCCTTGGTTGCTGCTCGGGTGTTCCCGCCCACTCTCCGCCTGGACTCGGAACAATGTCTGGCAAAGACTGCTGGGAGGCTGACTGTGTTGCTCTTCCATTATCTTTATCTACCAGTTGGTTTGGCCGCTGTCTAGCTGCATTTTGACCTCTTTCATCTAAAATATCTTCTCGTGAGTTCTGACGACTTGTTCGGCCATGTTTATTACTTCGTCTGTTTGGAGATTCCTCTCGATTGAAGCCGAATTGAGACCCGTTGCTGTCGCTGATTTCATTGTCGTGTTGCTCTCGTCTGGAACGGCGTCTGTCATCCAGCAAATTATCCCTGGAGTTGTCTTTATTTAAGCGTTTGTGATCCTCTGATGCTTGTCGCTGCATTGCATTATGACGGTGTCGGTTAGGAGATTCGTCTCTCGAAATCGCCTCGGACGAATTGCCTCCTGATTTCTTCGTTTTTTGGCCCCCGCCATGCTCGTAGCGTCGGCGTCTCATATCCGTAGGAGAAGGTTCTCTTTCGAAAGCGTCGGAGTCATCATAATAGTGATCCGCTTTGTTGAGTTCGGATTTTCTGAAATCTTTATTTGGCAATCTGGGCTCTCGTTCGTCTTCATCATCGAGAATGCTGTCGTTGGATCCTCGAGATGGATGTCGAGAATGCTTATGGCGAGACCGTCTCGAGGGCGAATTGTCACGTGAATGAGGCGGGGTTTCCTCTCGCTGGCTGTATTGTCTGGAAACGTGTCGAGGGTCATCGTATCCGTCACTTCGGCTCTCAGCTCCAACTCCGGGATGTCGCTTAGCATGGCGACTCTCAGGTGACATTGGTTCTGGTGGAGGCAACTTCTGTTTCCACTGATTAACTTTCTCTATGCTGTCCCTAAGGGACAAAGTCTCTGGAGTCAGCTGAGGTTTCTCGCCGTTGTCGGGCTCACATTCGTCCAACTGGTCTTTGCTTGAGTGTCTTTTTCTTCTTGGGCGATCGTTCAGCATGTCTTCTCGAGAACTGGACCTCGAAGGTTTGGATTTCCGAGAAGATCTCTTGTCATCGGTGGCGCTGCCATGATCTGTTTCTCGTTCACGCAATGTGCTTGGAGTGCTTGTGCGAGGACCCTCACGACGGCGACGCCCATGTCGGTTTTCTCTATCATCCGTATCGTCTTCTTCTTCATCATCATCATCAAGATCACCTTCACGTCGTGGTACTCCCCTTGTTGATTCTCCGTACACTGACTGTCTCCACGATCGTTCATTTGGAGGCGTGCTCACTGTATCCTCAGCATAGCTTCTTCTAGGCTCATCCTTGAGGGTAGATCTGGAACTGTTCCTAGACATAGGTGAAGACGGAGCCTTGTTGTAGCCTGGCGCTGGTTGCACGCTCCCCTTTCCATAATTAAGGCCATGAGAGGGAGCGGGTCCCCCCAAGACCTTATCTCTGTATTTGTAGTACGTCTCGCCTGGTTGAGTGCCTACTCCTCCACCACCACCTCCACCTCCTCCTCCGCCTCCACCTCCAGGTGCGAAATTCGAAGTCGAATTACTCCTCTGTCGTCGAGATTGAGGTTGATCTAGATTTGTCTGAATAGCACAGTCTACAATTCCTTGGTCTACACTTCCCTTCTTCCCGGATCTTTCGCTTCGAAGTGGAACTTTTTCCGGAACTTTTATTCGCCTTGTTCTCGAAATACTGGCCTTATCCTTGACCTTCGGCTCTTGAGGCTCTCCATCTGGCAGAGGTGATGTTCCTCTGCAGATAAGATATCGAATTGATAGGTCCCGCTTCTCAGCTTCTGGCGCACTGTCATCGGATTCAGAACTTACAGAAAGTCCCCGCCTACCCCTTTTCCCGCTGGCTTCTTGTCGAGGTACAGACACGCTTACATTCTTACCTGTGCCTGTGTTAACGCTCTCACTTTCTGTCGAGGACTTGTGCGTGTTACCTGGCGCGTCATACCCTCGAGAGGATTGGCGTTCGTACGTGCGGCCTGGGGGTTTGGGAACTGGGGATGCGTCAGACCCGCTTTTGTAGGATGAGTAGGTGGAGTACGGACCTGATGTGCTGCTGCTGTTGTCGTACCTTGACGACCGAGTGCTTACAGGTGAGCCCTCGCGACTGCCCTGACCATAGCGGCTATTTGAACTTTTCGAACTCCCTCTGTCCCAAGAACCATACGGGCTTCCGCCACCGTAGTCTGACATATATCCGCTTCTGGAAGAATACCGGTCAAGGCTTGGATATCTGTCCACTGACTGGTATCTGTCAGGGGCGTAGCCTGTTGATGGATACCTGGGGTCGCTTGCTCCAAATTTCTTTATATTGTCACTAACGCTGGTCGAGCGATATTTTGGGGGGTCGTAACTTGTCGTTCTGGCGTAGGAGGGTCTGGAGGTGGAGGGTGTGTAGCCTCTGGATGATGCTCCATAGGAGGATGAAGGCGAGTAGTTCTTTCCTGTCCCCATGTCGTAAAGCTGAGGAGCAGAAACATGAGAACGGTTAGATACGTTGCCCGTGTGTTGGAAAATAAGGATGTTTAATTCAAATAATTCAACGATTATTTTATTATAGGTAACAGAAAGGAGACATCCTTTAAAAAACACATGATAAACAATGGCATCATCATAATCATCGACAACATCATTATCATCGATAGCCATGCACACAGTCGTAGGCGAATATAACCTAACTTCATATTCATGTTGCTGAAAGAAGAAATTAAAATAAAGAAAAAGCAACATTACCCCACGTGGCGTTTAGGAAATATGATGTTAGTGTTTATTTCTTGTCCTTTGTGGTCCACATTAACCATTGAGCTACGCCCATATTTATTTGAGTTCCCTATGACAGCTTTAAAAAGACAGCTAATTTCCAATATTAGGAAGAAACAATCATCATTTTTTGGCCATGTAATGAGAAGAGAACAATTGTAATATATTGTAACAACTGGAAAAAATTGAGGGACGAAGAGATAGAGGGAAGCAAAGAGAAAAGATACCAGACAGCTTAAGAGAATGGCTTGGCAGAAGGTCAACAACAGAAATGATAAATAACTGTTGTGATCAAAAGTTGTGGAGAGACATGATCACCTACGCCAGCAGGCCCGGTACTTGATTGATTTGATGAGAGCTTTAGTTTCATGTTGGGGGTGTTAAAATATTTCGGTTTTTTTTTTCTACTTTTGTCCGTATGTGACTCTCTTTCAAACCTGCGGTAGACAGAAAGGAATTTTTCTATCGGGGGGCGAAATAAAAATCCTGAGTCTCACACATCGATCGTGGCGACTGCTTCGACCAAGCGGCCTTTATTCCTCCGGTTCTATCGGGAGCGAAAATAAATACACCAGCTATGGTACTATGTATCGTAAAGATTTTTTTTTTAATGTTAAAAAAAAATTCTCTTCTATTAAAAAATGACAAGAATATATATATATATATATATATATATATATATATATATATATATATATATATATATATATATATATAAATTACCTTTTACTAGTGCAATTTCAAATTTCCTCTTCGTGTGATAGCACCATTTTAAATATCTTCGTTATTCTTTTTCATCGAATAGTAGTATTTGGCACTTTCAGTACAATCAGATTCCAACTACTCCCAGTGGTTTGTTAAGCAATATTAATTTAGAGGTATAGAAACCATATAAAATGTGGTTAGATAATGAAGTGTTAATGACTCCTAGGGAGCTGTGATAGCTCAGTGGTTAGTGAACTGGACTAGAAAGGACAAGAGGTAGGGTTCGATCCCAACCGACGGCTTCCGGGTTCACTCAGCCTCAAATAGGTACCAGGTTTTTTTCTGGGAAAGTCTCTCTCTCTCTCTCTCTCTCTCTCTCTCTGCGAACAAGACTCAATGAGAGTAGGATTCCAAACTCTCATATGAAGACAGCTGTCTGCTTAAGCGAATTGATCGACCCCACAGACAGAACATTAGAGTCTCTTTGATCCAGCCTGATTGAATACCTGTTAAAACATTGCACTGTGTTCTGCGCCATTGGCCCAGTGCATCCGGTTTCAGCCAGCATTTTATTCAGGTTTGCTTTCCTTAGCCTTTGATTGTCCCCAATCTTTTTGCAAAGCAGCAGATTGTCTTTTCTGTAGGGGGATTCTGGCCTTAGATGGTCGGCCCTCCCAGGTTTACGAGCACCATCTGCCCGAGTCACTAGAGGTGACTAACACAGACATGCACACACAAAGATGTGAGATGTGGCTAACACTGACATGCACACAACGATATGAGGCATGCATAACACTGATACACACCAAGATATGAGATATGACTAACAGAGACACACACACACACTAAGATATGAGATATGACTAACACAGACACACTCTAAAATATGAGATAGGACTAACACAGATACACACACTAAAATATGATATATGACTAAACACAGTCATGCACACACAAAGATATGAGACATGACTAACATAAACATGCACTCACAAAGATAGGAGATGTGACTAACATAGACATGCACACACAAAGATATGAGATATGACTAAATACAGACACACAATTATATGAGACATGACTAACATAGACAGACTCTGGGAAAGTAAAGCGGCACGGGCGTAATCCCGACCACATTACCCCATAAATCATGTGCTGAAGGTCTGTAAAATGTATGGTCACTAACACAAATTTCCCTAAACTCCACTTGACGGAACGGGGCTCTTTACTTTACTTTTATTTAGTGATTCCTTGTATTGTCTCTGCTTCATGGTCTGCGGTAGCTAGTTCCTTTCCCCGCTGCCTCTCCTTCCTAGAAAATATTTCTACTACCCATTTAAAGAAGCCACAAGAGACTTTTAGATCGGGGACAAAAACGATAGACCTAAATGGCATTTGATCCCCGTACCTTGAGTTAGACAGGCGAATGCACTAACTACATGCTACATGGTCCCCTCTCTCTGTCTCTCTGGTGCTGTATATGTCAACAAACGATGAAGGGGAAGACCACTCTGGTTCTGTGTCTAGGGACAGATCAAACGCCGCAGAAATGGCGATGTTGGACGAAAATAGACAAGTTCTAACAAACACAATTTGAACCTTCATCTTCTAAAGCATAGGATAAAGGATGAAAAATGCAGATTAAACAAATAGGATGGAAGGAGAAACACAAGGAAAGGAAGGGCAAGAAATAATTCTGAATATGTTTGTTCAGCGCAGTATAGAAACATAAATAGAATTCATCGAAACGAGATGTTGAAAGATTGTTTTTGATGAGAATAATACAAATCACAACAATTATTTGTATCAACCTTGAAACAAACTGCTCCTTAAAGATTTACCTTAGAAAAAAAAAACGTTACACTATTTTTATTCGATTCCTTTGATTTTCTTCCAACTTTTATCTTATTTGTTTACTTCCTCATATCTTTTTGTGTTACCAAATGTAGATCTTCGTGACTTTCTATTGTTTCTTTGTGGTTACCAGAACAAGGGCCAACTTGTAGCGATTTGAGTTGACTTCTTAATGTACAGAATATGTCTAAATTATAATAACGCTTATGATAACTGGCAGGGGGACGTTTATTGAACACTGATACACATTTCATGAGTCTGGCTATCCTGTACTGTTAAAAAAAAAGTAATCATCAAAAACTTCACAAACATGCAAATGGCAGGATAAAAATCACTGAAATGAAAAAAAGCATCTTTACGACACATATTACCATTGTTGGTGTATGTAAGGGAGGTGGGGGGGGGGGGGGGGGGGTTGGGAGGGCTCAGACAGGACCAGAGACCTTTGACCTTAGTCAAAGCAGTCGCTATGACGTGTGAGACTCGGCTTTTTTATTTCACCCCCGATAGGAACAGATCCTCTTCTGTCTACCGCGGGTTTTGAACACCGTACCCCGGCTTTCCAGCCAGCGAAACAGCGGATTTTCCCGCTAGGTCATCCGCTCCTCCTTTGCTAGGTCATCACTAACATAGAACTATATCAAAGAACCAGTCAAACAACAGTGGACAAAGAGATAAAACGAAGACGATGGCGCTAGATAGGACACACATTGTGGAAGAAAACAGAGTATTACACAACAGACCCTTATTGGAATCCCCAAGAGAAGAAATAAAGAGGAAGACCAAAACATTCTTGGAGAAGGCAGATGGAAGCAAAGAAATAGAAAGAATATGCGGAAAACATGGAATGATTTTATAAGAATGGCAAGTAACACAACAACTTGGAAAGCGTTTGTTTGAAGACTTATGCTCAACAAGGAGATGAAAGGAAGAAGCAGAAGAATACATCTTTAACTTATATATATATATATATATATATATATATATATATATATATGGCCCTTTTCGTCTTCTCAGACGGTCTAGTGGAGGCTATTGCGTATTTTTTTGAGGTATTGTTTTTGCCGAACAGCTTCTCTCGTGGCTAATTCTACCAATGTTTGACAAACACACGCGGTCACATAATGAACAGGTCAGGCTCGCTGGTCCACAGGGTTTACCATCCTTTTTCATGAGTCTCTTCTCTTCTAAGTCCTGTCTTAGAACAGTCTCAAATGTTGTTATACCGTTCCTTATACGTGCTCTCCATGATGTGCGATCACTTGCCAGATGTTGCCAGTCGTTTTCACAGATGGAGAAGTCTTTCAGAGATGATTTTGCAGATATCTCTATATCGTAGTTTAGGTCTGCCGATTTGTCTTTTTCCGTGTTTTAGCTCACCATATAGTATTTGCCTAGGAATGCGTTTTTCTTCCATCCGTTGGACATGCCCCAGCCATCTTAGCCTTCGACATCTGAGCATCGACATGATTGTTAGGGTCATAGCACGTTGCAGGACAGTTAAGTTGGTTATTTTGTCCTGCCATTTGATGTGCATTATTTTGCGGAGACATCGCATGTGGAAGACATTTAGTGCTATTTTCCTGGTTTTAGTATGTTGTCCAGGTTTCGGATCCATATAGTAGTGTGCTAAGCACACAAGTTTGATATATTAGGAGTTTAGTCTTTTGAGTTAGTTACGTGTTGTTCCATGCCCTTTTTGTGAGTTTGCCGAAGGTCGTAGCTGCCTTACCAATTCGACAGTTTATTTCTTCATCAAGAGAGATGGTTTGCGTAACTGTGGATCCAAGATATGTAAATTTCTGTACTGATTCTAGTGGGCAGTCTTTTAGAATAATAGATAGAGGTTTGAAGTCACCTTGATTTAGTATTACTGTCTTCTGAACATTAATTGACAGTGAAAAAAGGTCGCATGCTTTATCCAGGTTGTTGATCAGCGACTGTAGGGTGGCCTCACTATGAGCGACTAGGGCTGCATCGTCAGCAAATAAAAATTCTTTAAGTAGGGCAACATTTGTTTTGGTTTTTGCTCTTAGTCGTGCTAGGTTGAACAGTGAGCCATCTAGTCTAGTGCGAATGTAAATATCACCTGAGCTGTTTTCGAAGGCGTAATTTAGGAGGGCAGCAAAAAAATATACCAAAAAGGGTGGGGGCGAGGACACATCCCTGTTTCACTCCTTTGTTGACTTTGAAATTCTCTGATGGACTCCCATCAAAATGGACTTTGCCATTCATGTCTTCATGGAAGGAAATTATCAGCCTAAGTAATTTAGGAGGGCAGCCTATGCCTTCTAACACCTTGTAGAGACCATCTCTGTTTACTGTGTCGAATGCCTTTGTGAGATCCACAAAGGCAATATAGAGCGGCATATTTTGTTCCCGACATTTTTCCTGCAGTTGTCTAAGAGTGAAGATAATATCTATGGTTGATCCCCCGGGTCTGAAACCAATATAGTTTTCTTCCTTTACAGAACCACAGTCTGAGAGTCTTGTTTCTTGTAGGGCAGCAATATCAACATGTAGCCTATTTAGTTCTTTATCTATGAGTGCTGTTGTTCTAATTTGTCCTTCTTTCAGTGTGCTTGTTTTAGTAAGTCCAGGGCACATGGTCCTTACGTTCCATGTGCCAAGTTTAAACATTGGTAATTTCTTCCTCATTTCACTTTACCTACTCTGCCTGGGCACAGGATATGGAGATAGTGCTTTACCCAGTCGCACTATCCCCCTCTCGACTTCGTTTCAAGGATTTCCGAAGGAGGGACAAAGTCCATACGTTCGGAATTGAAAGAAGGTGCAGGGGATGCCAGAAAGACGATTAACGCCGTCCATTGCCTTAGGGTCCCTCCCTCCGGATTTTTACTCTGGGATCTTTAACTTAGAGACAGAGTGAAATACTATAGATATGGCCAATAAAATATATTATATAGTACGTCGAGAGAACCCCAGGCGCTCGCCAGTCCCTGACTGAATGCGTCGTGATCGATGAAGAATAAAGCCGATCCAGACCCTAATCACCCAGCCCAGTGATGCTCCTGGAAATAGGCCCACTAGTCCAGCCAGGCATGTAAGAGTTGCAACCAGGTAGATATAAACACCAAGCATGTAAGAGGTGAAGAAGGAGGGCAACCCGGTAGATATAAACACCAAAGATGTAAGAGGTGAAGGAGAGAAACCCTGTAGATATAAACACAAAGTATGTAAGAGTTGCAACCCGGTAGATATAAACACCAAACATGTAAGAGGTGAAGAAGGAGAGCAATCCGGTAGATATGTTTTGCAAGATATGCTTGGTGTTTACCAAGGACGTTCGGGTCGAAAGTCGTGAGATATCGATGCCTTCTAGCAACACAATTTGTCTACATTCTGCAGCTGCTATGATGGGGACTGCAGCCGCCTTTCTTTGTTTGGATCCTTCAAGGAGATGATTTTTAACTCGGATGATTCTACTGGCGCGGTTGAGCATTCATGGATTTTAATTCGTTTGTAGTGATACCGAGGTCTTCGACTAACCTTAACCGTTAACTTTGAACGGGTAATGGAAGAAGCATGTGTAAGTTTAGCTTCATGTAAAGACACAAGTGGGGAAATTAACTAAAGTATCAGCAACAAACAACTGTGGGGTATAGTTTTCTATTTACATCCATTCACATTAATTAGATATCAACTCAATCAAGATATTTTCAATCATCATCAACATGTGCCATACCGGTTGGCGTAGGTGATCATGTCCCTCCACAATCTTCTATCCACAGTGCATCGTATCAGTTCTGTTGTTGACTGTTTTCCATGCCATGACACCAAGCTATCCAGTATTTTCTCTCTTTGTCGCCCGCGATCTCTCTTTCCTTTTATTTTGCCAGTTGTAACCAAGTATCCCAACTTTCCTCTTCTCATGATGTGCCCGAAAAATGTTGATTGCTTCTTTCTGATGTTTTTAAAGAGCTGCCTTTTTGTGTTGGCCTCTTTGAGAACTTCCTCATTGGTCTTTTTAGCTGTCCAGGGGACTTTCAACATTCTTCTGAGAAATCGCATCTCTGTGACCTCTAATCGTCTTTTCATTTGTTTGTCTACTGTCCATGATTCAATAGAAGGGAAAAAAAGAACAAATGTTGTTTAAGAGTCGGTGTGAGAACGGCGCCAGTTTCTGCAATAGTCGGGTATGTAAGTATAGATGTCCTAGTACAGCCGTACTCCTGAATCCACAGACTCCAGCGGAGCACGAGAAAAAAAGAAAGATTTTTCGCTCGCCCCATCTTGAGTCTAATCCCAAGTAGTTCGACCCCTGACATCAGAAAAAGCAGAAGAAGACGCTGCACGGCTTCGGAGTTTGCCTTGTCTCTGAAAATGGCACCCGGAAATATTCTTTGTGAAAGTATGGCGATCTGACGCAGCAGCAGGAACATAAGCCCTACACGTGTCGATGGTCATTGAAAGATAAGGAACCAGAAACTCCACGATAGCTCAGTGGTTAGTGAACTGGACTACAAATGACAAGAGGTAGGGTTCGATCCCAACCGACGGCTTCCGGGTTCACCCAGCTTTAAATGGGTACCGGATTTTTATGGGAAAGTAAAGCGGCACGGGGGTTTACCCCAAAAATCATGTGCTGACGGTCTGTAAAATGTATGGTCACTAACACCATATTCCCTATACGCCACTTGGCGTGACTGGGGCTCTTTACCTTTACTTACTTACAGCTTATCTACGACCATCGAATGGGGAACGGCGAAGAACAGTAGTGGTTGGGTGAGCACAAAAGAAATAGAAAGTGATTATGATTATGTAAGGTGTCCGGTTAGCGCAATCGATAGGCGGTTGGCTTACCACGGCAACAGCCGGGGTTCGTACCCTGGCGAGGACACCTGGGTTTTACTAATTCCCTAAAAATTAGTACCTCTGAAGTCGGAGTAAATCTGCCTGCATGGCGAGGGGCATCCTGTAATGGGATAAAACAGACTTTACACGCAAAATTCAGTCCCACAAAATTGAGTGGGTGGGACTTCGTCAGAGGTCAAAAGCTGACGAAAGCGAACGAACGAACGATTCTGATTATGTCAGGCGAATGAGGAAAGCAAAGTTCAACAGTTTTAATGCGAGTATAACGTTTATTTAAGGGATATAAGCGATGGTAAGTTAGGGGACTCAGAAGGTAAATTGCGTAACAAAATGTTAATTGCTCGGTTTTATGTAATATAATGTGTGTTTCTCTAGCATCTAGCAACTGAGATATGTGTACCCAGCGACCCATAGCTGACTGCGTATTTCACGATCTGCTGATCAGGATCCCGTTCAACCTCCTAAAGGTACTTTAGGATATAAACAGACTATCCAGTTCGGCCAAGCAAATTGGGATCGAAGAGGAAAGGAAACCCAGTACTCAAAAGTGCCACGCTGAAGTCGGATGTTTTGGCCAAAATGTACAAGTATTATAACCTAGTTGTAAACTACTGCACATGTTATCTACGCATAGTTAATGTCTTTTTAAGGGCGGATGACAAAAGAGGGCTATCCATTTCTTCAGCTTTTGTCGAGTAGACGTCAGAAACAACAAACTGACATACATTTATGTACCATATTGTAAATATAATTCAGGTTGGATCGTCAGAAAGGAGTCAGACATCCTACATTAATTTTGAAAACTCTTTTAAGTCGAAACGGGAGATTAAGTTTCTGTACTAAACGCCAATGTATAGTTTGTGGTATTCAGGTGTTGCAGAATTATATCCTATGTGTCGACGAAGAATTGTTGAGAATCTTATATGTCCGGCGGTGAAAAATGTTGAGAACCGTTTGTATATACTTTACCTGAAGACAGAACAGTTTTCACTCAACGGTGCCGTCAGTAATTGCCTGCAGCCACTAAGATAACAGGCCTGCAGGAGCAGAGGCCGACAGCAAATTACGCAGATAAAATGGGGCAAACTATTGGTATTATTTTCGCTGCATTCTCCACTTCCTTCCCCGTTTTTTGCCGCACTTTTAGTACTAATTTTATAAGTGTAAAGTTTTTGGAGGTGTGATTTGTTTTGACCCACCCGCTAGTCAACCTCTTGCAGCACAAACAGATAGTGAAGTATCTAGATTTAATTGCCTGATGTGGCACATTTTTTTTTGGACCGTCAAAACACATTG
The DNA here is from genome assembly GCA_032433765.1 of Megaustenia siamemsis. Taxonomy (NCBI): domain Eukaryota; kingdom Metazoa; phylum Mollusca; class Gastropoda; order Stylommatophora; family Ariophantidae; genus Megaustenia; species Megaustenia siamemsis. Next base: position 55,629,398 of record JAVIAB010000106.1, read on the forward strand.
GGGAGGGGGGAGTAGAGAGAGAGAGAGAGATAGAGAGAGAGAGAGAGAGAAAGGCGGCCTGACGTAATGCAGACAAAATCCCCCCAAAATGTGACGTAGTCACTAGAACGATTTTTCCCTCAAGACTAGCAAGGCACATGGAGGGAGCCTTCACTTCTTTACTTTTTAAAAAATGTATGGAATGAGATGGTGGAATGAGATTGTGGAATGATACGGTGGAATGAGATTGTGGAATGAGATTGTGGAATGAGATGGTGGAATGAGATTGTGGAATGATATGGTGGAATGAGATTGTGGAATGAGATGGCTTTAAAGAGAACAGAAGTAATCTTAAAATAAGCAGAAAACAGACAATACTTTCTTGAAAATCTTTCATGTTAATCAGTTTTATTCTTTCACTCAAATGTAGAACATAAAATTGTAGCTTGCCTGATCAAACTTCATGTCTTGTCTTTGTCTGCGTTTATTTTTAGCCTATCAGCTAATTTTCTTTCTTTAAATAATTGCTTTTCCTTTATCATTTTTCTTACTCAATATTACGCACGTACAGTTTCGTTAAAAACATGTCTACGTTCATGAAATTTAAAATGAAGGGGGGAAACTAAACAAACCCGATAAACCTGTGCTGTTGAGAGTGGGAAAAAACAGTAAAGAATCGCCCAAAATACACGTGTTTAAGGAAAAAAATATAATAAACTGATATGACCTGATTTAACCAAATTCATGTCGTTCACGGCCCATGCAAGCAGCAGTTGGATATCTTGTCTCTCCGCAAACCTTGATGTCGCACGCTGTGAAACTGTTCAACCGTTGATTTTTTTTCCCCTACCACGTCATCAAACATGGGAGCCGCGATATCTCAGTGGTTAGTGAACTGGACTACATATGACAAGAGGTAGGGTTCGATCCCAACCGACGGCTTCCGGTCACCCAGCCTTTAATGGGTACCGGATTTTTTTTCTCTGGGAAAGTAAAGCGGCGTAATACCGACCACGTTACCCCAAAAATTATGTGCCGAAGGTCTGTAAACATTATGGCCACTAACACCATATTGCCTATACGCCACTTCGCGTGACGGGGGTACTTTACTTTTTTGTATACTTTACCATAAAAATTATGTGCCGAAGGTCTATAACAATTATGGTCACTAACACCATATTGCCAAACGCCACTTGGCGTGACGGGTGTACGTTACTTTTTTTTTTTAACGCCATCAAACCATCCAACATCTATTCCTTTTGTCTACCTATATCTCCTCTACCTTCTATTTTTTTCTTGTTATCAGTAAGTATTGCAATTCGCTACTTCACCACGTGTTATACAATCGTCATGGTTTACGTTCGTCATGGTTAACGTATGGAATATGACCACACGCACGTGTTCTGGAGGAGTCTCTCAGTCTTCGTCATTTGCATTCATAATTCACGATTTCTGTTTCAATCATCAGCTTCGAATGTTGTCTCGACAACAAAGGTTGGCTACCATGGAACGATATTCCGTTCTGTCTCTTGCTTTGATAGTGCAAGTTGTCATAGGCTGACTTGTCCATCTTTTCATGTTACTCTTCCATATTAGTCTTGGTCTACCTCTTTTAAATTGTATTTTCCCTTCCAACATTACTTTTACAAGACTACTGTGACTTTTAACATGCTCCAAAAACTTAATTTGTCTTGTTTGAATTGTGTTTAGTAGTTCCCTTTTCGTTTTTAGTTGTTGTAAGACTTCAGCCTGAATATACATGTATAAATGTCTTTTTTTCGTCCTGTTTTCCACACTCTTTCCATCTTGCCTCTGATAAGCCAAAAATATTTATGTTTAATCTTCCTGCTTTTAAAAGAAGATTTTCCAGTTTTCCCTTTTTTCCAAGTTCAATAACAGTGGATATTTAACGATGGTTGCTTATCAGACCACCAATTATAACCGTCCACAGCAAACAGGAAGACAAAAAATCTCCATCTTGAACCGGAACCGGAAAAGCTGGTAAAATTAGCTATTTCTTTACTCACTCTTAAACGAATTATGCTAACAGGACTGCCACTAATTTTGTTTACATGAACGTCTAAGGGGTGGATGTGAACTGTTTCCTCTTTGTTATTACTTCCTCTCATCACTACTTCGCATGTTTTTATTCGTTTATTTACAGCTTGAGAGTGTCAATAAAGGACAAAAGCAAAACAAAAATCTCTATAGCCTGAAAGTTACATTAAAGCTAACACCCGCTCTATCTTAGAGAAGGTAATACACATAGATTAGAGAAAATTACAGGAGGTAATACACATAAATTAAAGAAATCGCCAATCAATCACTAATGTCTTCAGTAATAAAGAAAAGACGATGGTCATATGTTGGACATGTGATGAGGAGAGATATAATAACCGAATAGCAAAGCAAGCCCTCATGTGGAAAACAACAGGTAAGAGGAAAAGAGGAAGACCCAAAGAGACACTGAGAAGAACATTGATGAGAGAGGCAAAAGCAGCAGGAATCGGCTCCCTCAATGAGATAGAGCTGCTTGCACAGAACAGAGACAAATAGAGAGATTTGATAAAATATCTTTAACAGAATTGAAAACTGCTCGAACAAAAATTCAGATAAGAGAGGGAGTATCTTGGTCTACGCCCTATGGGCCGGCTACGGCTCGAAAGGTCAATAGATAGATAGAATACATATAGAGCCTCAGTGGCTGAGTGGTTAGTATGCTCGCTTCCTGATCAGAAGAGCCCGAATTCGATACCCAGAAGTAGCGGATTTCTTTTCGGACTGACAAGGTTCCGAGGTTCACCCAGCCTCTAAAAATTGGTACCAGTGATTTTTCTGGGAGGTAAAGGCGGCCTGGCGTGATACCGACCGCATCACAACAAAAAATATGCCGTGGTCATAGAGAAATATGGTCACTAACACCATATTCTCCATACGCCTAGCAAGGCATGGAGGGAACCTTTACTTGTTTTAATACACGCACACACAAACACAGATCCACGTCACTTCTTCGGATGATGGAAATGGGAGTTAAGATGGGCACAGCCAGAAATGAGAAACTTAGTGGCCGTGTAAGAAGATTTATCAACCAACATAGAACTGGAGTCGTCAGTCGCTGGACACTGCGGGACTTGCTGAGGAGGGAGATCTGAGTACCTATGGACATGTTCGGGGTGCAATGATGATGACCCGCAAATAACTCAATAACGCACACACAGATAAACACAACAACGTATACACAAATTGTGACTTAGACCTTGACGTCACTTAGCTAACATTCAGATAGTTAATAACATAAAAGTTGGGGTCTGCTGTAACGTTGTCTCCATGAATTATGCTAGCCGTAGACATGTTAAATGTTTAGCTGTCGAAATGTTGCTAGCTGAAAAGTTTGGATACATATTTATAGATACAATTTTGGAAAGGATTAATATATGTGAACTTGTTAAGGATTGGTAGATGAAGACTTCGTAAGAATTGATAGATGAAGGCCTCGTAAGGATTGATAGATGAAGACCTTGTAAAGATTGATAGATGAAGGCAGATCACAGAAGTAATCTTAAAATAAGCAGAAAACAGACAATACTTTCTTGAAAATCTTTCATGTTAATCAGTTTCATTCTTTCACTCAAATGTAGAACATAAAACTGTAGCTTGCCTGATCAAACTTCATATCTTGTCTTTGTCTGCGTTTATTTTTAGCCTATCAGATAATTTTCTTTCTTTAAATAATTGCTTTTCCTTTATCATTTTTCTTACTCAATATTACGCACGTACAGTTTCGTTAAAAACATGTCTACGTTCATGAAATTTAAGATGAAGGGGGAAACGAAACAAACCCGATAAACCTGTGCTGTTGAGAGTGGGAAAAAACAGTAAAGAATCGCCCAAAATACACGTGTTTAAGGAAAAAAATATAATAAACTGATATGACCTGATTTAACCAAATTCATGTCGTTCACGGCCCATGCAAGCAGCAGTTGGATATCTTGTCTCTCCGCAAACCTTGATGTCGCACGCTGTGAAACTGTTCAACCGTTGATTTTTTTTCCCCTACCACGTCATCAAACATGGGAGCCGCGATATCTCAGTGGTTAGTGAACTGGACTACATATGACAAGAGGTAGGGTTCGATCCCAACCGACGGCTTCCGGTCACCCAGCCTTTAATGGGTACCGGATTTTTTTTCTCTGGGAAAGTAAAGCGGCGTAATACCGACCACGTTACCCCAAAAATTATGTGCCGAAGGTCTGTAAACATTATGGCCACTAACACCATATTGCCTATACGCCACTTCGCGTGACGGGGGTACTTTACTTTTTTGTATACTTTACCATAAAAATTATGTGCCGAAGGTCTATAACAATTATGGTCACTAACACCATATTGCCAAACGCCACTTGGCGTGACGGGTGTACGTTACTTTTTTTTTTTAACGCCATCAAACCATCCAACATCTATTCCTTTTGTCTACCTATATCTCCTCTACCTTCTATTTTTTTCTTGTTATCAGTAAGTATTGCAATTCGCTACTTCACCACGTGTTATACAATCGTCATGGTTTACGTTCGTCATGGTTAACGTATGGAATATGACCACACGCACGTGTTCTGGAGGAGTCTCTCAGTCTTCGTCATTTGCATTCATAATTCACGATTTCTGTTTCAATCATCAGCTTCGAATGTTGTCTCGACAACAAAGGTTGGCTACCATGGAACGATATTCCGTTCTGTCTCTTGCTTTGATAGTGCAAGTTGTCATAGGCTGACTTGTCCATCTTTTCATGTTACTCTTCCATATTAGTCTTGGTCTACCTCTTTTAAATTGTATTTTCCCTTCCAACATTACTTTTACAAGACTACTGTGACTTTTAACATGCTCCAAAAACTTAATTTGTCTTGTTTGAATTGTGTTTAGTAGTTCCCTTTTCGTTTTTAGTTGTTGTAAGACTTCAGCCTGAATATACATGTATAAATGTCTTTTTTTCGTCCTGTTTTCCACACTCTTTCCATCTTGCCTCTGATAAGCCAAAAATATTTATGTTTAATCTTCCTGCTTTTAAAAGAAGATTTTCCAGTTTTCCCTTTTTTCCAAGTTCAATAACAGTGGATATTTAACGATGGTTGCTTATCAGACCACCAATTATAACCGTCCACAGCAAACAGGAAGACAAAAAATCTCCATCTTGAACCGGAACCGGAAAAGCTGGTAAAATTAGCTATTTCTTTACTCACTCTTAAACGAATTATGCTAACAGGACTGCCACTAATTTTGTTTACATGAACGTCTAAGGGGTGGATGTGAACTGTTTCCTCTTTGTTATTACTTCCTCTCATCACTACTTCGCATGTTTTTATTCGTTTATTTACAGCTTGAGAGTGTCAATAAAGGACAAAAGCAAAACAAAAATCTCTATAGCCTGAAAGTTACATTAAAGCTAACACCCGCTCTATCTTAGAGAAGGTAATACACATAGATTAGAGAAAATTACAGGAGGTAATACACATAAATTAAAGAAATCGCCAATCAATCACTAATGTCTTCAGTAATAAAGAAAAGACGATGGTCATATGTTGGACATGTGATGAGGAGAGATATAATAACCGAATAGCAAAGCAAGCCCTCATGTGGAAAACAACAGGTAAGAGGAAAAGAGGAAGACCCAAAGAGACACTGAGAAGAACATTGATGAGAGAGGCAAAAGCAGCAGGAATCGGCTCCCTCAATGAGATAGAGCTGCTTGCACAGAACAGAGACAAATAGAGAGATTTGATAAAATATCTTTAACAGAATTGAAAACTGCTCGAACAAAAATTCAGATAAGAGAGGGAGTATCTTGGTCTACGCCCTATGGGCCGGCTACGGCTCGAAAGGTCAATAGATAGATAGAATACATATAGAGCCTCAGTGGCTGAGTGGTTAGTATGCTCGCTTCCTGATCAGAAGAGCCCGAATTCGATACCCAGAAGTAGCGGATTTCTTTTCGGACTGACAAGGTTCCGAGGTTCACCCAGCCTCTAAAAATTGGTACCAGTGATTTTTCTGGGAGGTAAAGGCGGCCTGGCGTGATACCGACCGCATCACAACAAAAAATATGCCGTGGTCATAGAGAAATATGGTCACTAACACCATATTCTCCATACGCCTAGCAAGGCATGGAGGGAACCTTTACTTGTTTTAATACACGCACACACAAACACAGATCCACGTCACTTCTTCGGATGATGGAAATGGGAGTTAAGATGGGCACAGCCAGAAATGAGAAACTTAGTGGCCGTGTAAGAAGATTTATCAACCAACATAGAACTGGAGTCGTCAGTCGCTGGACACTGCGGGACTTGCTGAGGAGGGAGATCTGAGTACCTATGGACATGTTCGGGGTGCAATGATGATGACCCGCAAATAACTCAATAACGCACACACAGATAAACACAACAACGTATACACAAATTGTGACTTAGACCTTGACGTCACTTAGCTAACATTCAGATAGTTAATAACATAAAAGTTGGGGTCTGCTGTAACGTTGTCTCCATGAATTATGCTAGCCGTAGACATGTTAAATGTTTAGCTGTCGAAATGTTGCTAGCTGAAAAGTTTGGATACATATTTATAGATACAATTTTGGAAAGGATTAATATATGTGAACTTGTTAAGGATTGGTAGATGAAGACTTCGTAAGAATTGATAGATGAAGGCCTCGTAAGGATTGATAGATGAAGACCTTGTAAAGATTGATAGATGAAGGCAGATCACAGAAGTAATCTTAAAATAAGCAGAAAACAGACAATACTTTCTTGAAAATCTTTCATGTTAATCAGTTTCATTCTTTCACTCAAATGTAGAACATAAAACTGTAGCTTGCCTGATCAAACTTCATATCTTGTCTTTGTCTGCGTTTATTTTTAGCCTATCAGATAATTTTCTTTCTTTAAATAATTGCTTTTCCTTTATCATTTTTCTTACTCAATATTACGCACGTACAGTTTCGTTAAAAACATGTCTACGTTCATGAAATTTAAGATGAAGGGGGAAACGAAACAAACCCGATAAACCTGTGCTGTTGAGAGTGGGAAAAAACAGTAAAGAATCGCCCAAAATACACGTGTTTAAGGAAAAAAATATAATAAACTGATATGACCTGATTTAACCAAATTCATGTCGTTCACGGCCCATGCAAGCAGCAGTTGGATATCTTGTCTCTCCGCAAACCTTGATGTCGCACGCTGTGAAACTGTTCAACCGTTGATTTTTTTTCCCCTACCACGTCATCAAACATGGGAGCCGCGATATCTCAGTGGTTAGTGAACTGGACTACATATGACAAGAGGTAGGGTTCGATCCCAACCGACGGCTTCCGGTCACCCAGCCTTTAATGGGTACCGGATTTTTTTTCTCTGGGAAAGTAAAGCGGCGTAATACCGACCACGTTACCCCAAAAATTATGTGCCGAAGGTCTGTAAACATTATGGCCACTAACACCATATTGCCTATACGCCACTTCGCGTGACGGGGGTACTTTACTTTTTTGTATACTTTACCATAAAAATTATGTGCCGAAGGTCTATAACAATTATGGTCACTAACACCATATTGCCAAACGCCACTTGGCGTGACGGGTGTACGTTACTTTTTTTTTTTAACGCCATCAAACCATCCAACATCTATTCCTTTTGTCTACCTATATCTCCTCTACCTTCTATTTTTTTCTTGTTATCAGTAAGTATTGCAATTCGCTACTTCACCACGTGTTATACAATCGTCATGGTTTACGTTCGTCATGGTTAACGTATGGAATATGACCACACGCACGTGTTCTGGAGGAGTCTCTCAGTCTTCGTCATTTGCATTCATAATTCACGATTTCTGTTTCAATCATCAGCTTCGAATGTTGTCTCGACAACAAAGGTTGGCTACCATGGAACGATATTCCGTTCTGTCTCTTGCTTTGATAGTGCAAGTTGTCATAGGCTGACTTGTCCATCTTTTCATGTTACTCTTCCATATTAGTCTTGGTCTACCTCTTTTAAATTGTATTTTCCCTTCCAACATTACTTTTACAAGACTACTGTGACTTTTAACATGCTCCAAAAACTTAATTTGTCTTGTTTGAATTGTGTTTAGTAGTTCCCTTTTCGTTTTTAGTTGTTGTAAGACTTCAGCCTGAATATACATGTATAAATGTCTTTTTTTCGTCCTGTTTTCCACACTCTTTCCATCTTGCCTCTGATAAGCCAAAAATATTTATGTTTAATCTTCCTGCTTTTAAAAGAAGATTTTCCAGTTTTCCCTTTTTTCCAAGTTCAATAACAGTGGATATTTAACGATGGTTGCTTATCAGACCACCAATTATAACCGTCCACAGCAAACAGGAAGACAAAAAATCTCCATCTTGAACCGGAACCGGAAAAGCTGGTAAAATTAGCTATTTCTTTACTCACTCTTAAACGAATTATGCTAACAGGACTGCCACTAATTTTGTTTACATGAACGTCTAAGGGGTGGATGTGAACTGTTTCCTCTTTGTTATTACTTCCTCTCATCACTACTTCGCATGTTTTTATTCGTTTATTTACAGCTTGAGAGTGTCAATAAAGGACAAAAGCAAAACAAAAATCTCTATAGCCTGAAAGTTACATTAAAGCTAACACCTGCTCTATCTTAGAGAAGGTAATACACATAGATTAGAGAAAATTACAGGAGGTAATACACATAAATTAAAGAAATCGCCAATCAATCACTAATGTCTTCAGTAATAAAGAAAAGACGATGGTCATATGTTGGACATGTGATGAGGAGAGATATAATAACCGAATAGCAAAGCAAGCCCTCATGTGGAAAACAACAGGTAAGAGGAAAAGAGGAAGACCCAAAGAGACACTGAGAAGAACATTGATGAGAGAGGCAAAAGCAGCAGGAATCGGCTCCCTCAATGAGATAGAGCTGCTTGCACAGAACAGAGACAAATAGAGAGATTTGATAAAATATCTTTAACAGAATTGAAAACTGCTCGAACAAAAATTCAGATAAGAGAGGGAGTATCTTGGTCTACGCCCTATGGGCCGGCTACGGCTCGAAAGGTCAATAGATAGATAGAATACATATAGAGCCTCAGTGGCTGAGTGGTTAGTATGCTCGCTTCCTGATCAGAAGAGCCCGAATTCGATACCCAGAAGTAGCGGATTTCTTTTCGGACTGACAAGGTTCCGAGGTTCACCCAGCCTCTAAAAATTGGTACCAGTGATTTTTCTGGGAGGTAAAGGCGGCCTGGCGTGATACCGACCGCATCACAACAAAAAATATGCCGTGGTCATAGAGAAATATGGTCACTAACACCATATTCTCCATACGCCTAGCAAGGCATGGAGGGAACCTTTACTTGTTTTAATACACGCACACACAAACACAGATCCACGTCACTTCTTCGGATGATGGAAATGGGAGTTAAGATGGGCACAGCCAGAAATGAGAAACTTAGTGGCCGTGTAAGAAGATTTATCAACCAACATAGAACTGGAGTCGTCAGTCGCTGGACACTGCGGGACTTGCTGAGGAGGGAGATCTGAGTACCTATGGACATGTTCGGGGTGCAATGATGATGACCCGCAAATAACTCAATAACGCACACACAGATAAACACAACAACGTATACACAAATTGTGACTTAGACCTTGACGTCACTTAGCTAACATTCAGATAGTTAATAACATAAAAGTTGGGGTCTGCTGTAACGTTGTCTCCATGAATTATGCTAGCCGTAGACATGTTAAATGTTTAGCTGTCGAAATGTTGCTAGCTGAAAAGTTTGGATACATATTTATAGATACAATTTTGGAAAGGATTAATATATGTGAACTTGTTAAGGATTGGTAGATGAAGACTTCGTAAGAATTGATAGATGAAGGCCTCGTAAGGATTGATAGATGAAGACCTTGTAAAGATTGATAGATGAAGGCAGATCACAGAAGTAATCTTAAAATAAGCAGAAAACAGACAATACTTTCTTGAAAATCTTTCATGTTAATCAGTTTCATTCTTTCACTCAAATGTAGAACATAAAACTGTAGCTTGCCTGATCAAACTTCATATCTTGTCTTTGTCTGCGTTTATTTTTAGCCTATCAGATAATTTTCTTTCTTTAAATAATTGCTTTTCCTTTATCATTTTTCTTACTCAATATTACGCACGTACAGTTTCGTTAAAAACATGTCTACGTTCATGAAATTTAAGATGAAGGGGGAAACGAAACAAACCCGATAAACCTGTGCTGTTGAGAGTGGGAAAAAAACAGTAAAGAATCGCCCAAAATACACGTGTTTAAGGAAAAAAATATAATAAACTGATATGACCTGATTTAACCAAATTCATGTCGTTCACGGCCCATGCAAGCAGCAGTTGGATATCTTGTCTCTCCGCAAACCTTGATGTCGCACGCTGTGAAACTGTTCAACCGTTGATTTTTTTTCCCCTACCACGTCATCAAACATGGGAGCCGCGATATCTCAGTGGTTAGTGAACTGGACTACATATGACAAGAGGTAGGGTTCGATCCCAACCGACGGCTTCCGGTCACCCAGCCTTTAATGGGTACCGGATTTTTTTTCTCTGGGAAAGTAAAGCGGCGTAATACCGACCACGTTACCCCAAAAATTATGTGCCGAAGGTCTGTAAACATTATGGCCACTAACACCATATTGCCTATACGCCACTTCGCGTGACGGGGGTACTTTACTTTTTTGTATACTTTACCATAAAAATTATGTGCCGAAGGTCTATAACAATTATGGTCACTAACACCATATTGCCAAACGCCACTTGGCGTGACGGGTGTACGTTACTTTTTTTTTTTAACGCCATCAAACCATCCAACATCTATTCCTTTTGTCTACCTATATCTCCTCTACCTTCTATTTTTTTCTTGTTATCAGTAAGTATTGCAATTCGCTACTTCACCACGTGTTATACAATCGTCATGGTTTACGTTCGTCATGGTTAACGTATGGAATATGACCACACGCACGTGTTCTGGAGGAGTCTCTCAGTCTTCGTCATTTGCATTCATAATTCACGATTTCTGTTTCAATCATCAGCTTCGAATGTTGTCTCGACAACAAAGGTTGGCTACCATGGAACGATATTCCGTTCTGTCTCTTGCTTTGATAGTGCAAGTTGTCATAGGCTGACTTGTCCATCTTTTCATGTTACTCTTCCATATTAGTCTTGGTCTACCTCTTTTAAATTGTATTTTCCCTTCCAACATTACTTTTACAAGACTACTGTGACTTTTAACATGCTCCAAAAACTTAATTTGTCTTGTTTGAATTGTGTTTAGTAGTTCCCTTTTCGTTTTTAGTTGTTGTAAGACTTCAGCCTGAATATACATGTATAAATGTCTTTTTTTCGTCCTGTTTTCCACACTCTTTCCATCTTGCCTCTGATAAGCCAAAAATATTTATGTTTAATCTTCCTGCTTTTAAAAGAAGATTTTCCAGTTTTCCCTTTTTTCCAAGTTCAATAACAGTGGATATTTAACGATGGTTGCTTATCAGACCACCAATTATAACCGTCCACAGCAAACAGGAAGACAAAAAATCTCCATCTTGAACCGGAACCGGAAAAGCTGGTAAAATTAGCTATTTCTTTACTCACTCTTAAACGAATTATGCTAACAGGACTGCCACTAATTTTGTTTACATGAACGTCTAAGGGGTGGATGTGAACTGTTTCCTCTTTGTTATTACTTCCTCTCATCACTACTTCGCATGTTTTTATTCGTTTATTTACAGCTTGAGAGTGTCAATAAAGGACAAAAGCAAAACAAAAATCTCTATAGCCTGAAAGTTACATTAAAGCTAACACCTGCTCTATCTTAGAGAAGGTAATACACATAGATTAGAGAAAATTACAGGAGGTAATACACATAAATTAAAGAAATCGCCAATCAATCACTAATGTCTTCAGTAATAAAGAAAAGACGATGGTCATATGTTGGACATGTGATGAGGAGAGATATAATAACCGAATAGCAAAGCAAGCCCTCATGTGGAAAACAACAGGTAAGAGGAAAAGAGGAAGACCCAAAGAGACACTGAGAAGAACATTGATGAGAGAGGCAAAAGCAGCAGGAATCGGCTCCCTCAATGAGATAGAGCTGCTTGCACAGAACAGAGACAAATAGAGAGATTTGATAAAATATCTTTAACAGAATTGAAAACTGCTCGAACAAAAATTCAGATAAGAGAGGGAGTATCTTGGTCTACGCCCTATGGGCCGGCTACGGCTCGAAAGGTCAATAGATAGATAGAATACATATAGAGCCTCAGTGGCTGAGTGGTTAGTATGCTCGCTTCCTGATCAGAAGAGCCCGAATTCGATACCCAGAAGTAGCGGATTTCTTTTCGGACTGACAAGGTTCCGAGGTTCACCCAGCCTCTAAAAATTGGTACCAGTGATTTTTCTGGGAGGTAAAGGCGGCCTGGCGTGATACCGACCGCATCACAACAAAAAATATGCCGTGGTCATAGAGAAATATGGTCACTAACACCATATTCTCCATACGCCTAGCAAGGCATGGAGGGAACCTTTACTTGTTTTAATACACGCACACACCAACACAGATCCACGTCACTTCTTCGGATGATGGAAATGGGAGTTAAGATGGGCACAGCCAGAAATGAGAAACTTAGTGGCCGTGTAAGAAGATTTATCAACCAACATAGAACTGGAGTCGTCAGTCGCTGGACACTGCGGGACTTGCTGAGGAGGGAGATCTGAGTACCTATGGACATGTTCGGGGTGCAATGATGATGACCCGCAAATAACTCAATAACGCACACACAGATAAACACAACAACGTATACACAAATTGTGACTTAGACCTTGACGTCACTTAGCTAACATTCAGATAGTTAATAACATAAAAGTTGGGGTCTGCTGTAACGTTGTCTCCATGAATTATGCTAGCCGTAGACATGTTAAATGTTTAGCTGTCGAAATGTTGCTAGCTGAAAAGTTTGGATACATATTTATAGATACAATTTTGGAAAGGATTAATATATGTGAACTTGTTAAGGATTGGTAGATGAAGACTTCGTAAGAATTGATAGATGAAGGCCTCGTAAGGATTGATAGATGAAGACCTTGTAAAGATTGATAGATGAAGGCAGATCACAGAAGTAATCTTAAAATAAGCAGAAAACAGACAATACTTTCTTGAAAATCTTTCATGTTAATCAGTTTCATTCTTTCACTCAAATGTAGAACATAAAACTGTAGCTTGCCTGATCAAACTTCATATCTTGTCTTTGTCTGCGTTTATTTTTAGCCTATCAGATAATTTTCTTTCTTTAAATAATTGCTTTTCCTTTATCATTTTTCTTACTCAATATTACGCACGTACAGTTTCGTTAAAAACATGTCTACGTTCATGAAATTTAAGATGAAGGGGGAAACGAAACAAACCCGATAAACCTGTGCTGTTGAGAGTGGGAAAAAACAGTAAAGAATCGCCCAAAATACACGTGTTTAAGGAAAAAAATATAATAAACTGATATGACCTGATTTAACCAAATTCATGTCGTTCACGGCCCATGCAAGCAGCAGTTGGATATCTTGTCTCTCCGCAAACCTTGATGTCGCACGCTGTGAAACTGTTCAACCGTTGATTTTTTTTCCCCTACCACGTCATCAAACATGGGAGCCGCGATATCTCAGTGGTTAGTGAACTGGACTACATATGACAAGAGGTAGGGTTCGATCCCAACCGACGGCTTCCGGTCACCCAGCCTTTAATGGGTACCGGATTTTTTTTCTCTGGGAAAGTAAAGCGGCGTAATACCGACCACGTTACCCCAAAAATTATGTGCCGAAGGTCTGTAAACATTATGGCCACTAACACCATATTGCCTATACGCCACTTCGCGTGACGGGGGTACTTTACTTTTTTGTATACTTTACCATAAAAATTATGTGCCGAAGGTCTATAACAATTATGGTCACTAACACCATATTGCCAAACGCCACTTGGCGTGACGGGTGTACGTTACTTTTTTTTTTTAACGCCATCAAACCATCCAACATCTATTCCTTTTGTCTACCTATATCTCCTCTACCTTCTATTTTTTTCTTGTTATCAGTAAGTATTGCAATTCGCTACTTCACCACGTGTTATACAATCGTCATGGTTTACGTTCGTCATGGTTAACGTATGGAATATGACCACACGCACGTGTTCTGGAGGAGTCTCTCAGTCTTCGTCATTTGCATTCATAATTCACGATTTCTGTTTCAATCATCAGCTTCGAATGTTGTCTCGACAACAAAGGTTGGCTACCATGGAACGATATTCCGTTCTGTCTCTTGCTTTGATAGTGCAAGTTGTCATAGGCTGACTTGTCCATCTTTTCATGTTACTCTTCCATATTAGTCTTGGTCTACCTCTTTTAAATTGTATTTTCCCTTCCAACATTACTTTTACAAGACTACTGTGACTTTTAACATGCTCCAAAAACTTAATTTGTCTTGTTTGAATTGTGTTTAGTAGTTCCCTTTTCGTTTTTAGTTGTTGTAAGACTTCAGCCTGAATATACATGTATAAATGTCTTTTTTTCGTCCTGTTTTCCACACTCTTTCCATCTTGCCTCTGATAAGCCAAAAATATTTATGTTTAATCTTCCTGCTTTTAAAAGAAGATTTTCCAGTTTTCCCTTTTTTCCAAGTTCAATAACAGTGGATATTTAACGATGGTTGCTTATCAGACCACCAATTATAACCGTCCACAGCAAACAGGAAGACAAAAAATCTCCATCTTGAACCGGAACCGGAAAAGCTGGTAAAATTAGCTATTTCTTTACTCACTCTTAAACGAATTATGCTAACAGGACTGCCACTAATTTTGTTTACATGAACGTCTAAGGGGTGGATGTGAACTGTTTCCTCTTTGTTATTACTTCCTCTCATCACTACTTCGCATGTTTTTATTCGTTTATTTACAGCTTGAGAGTGTCAATAAAGGACAAAAGCAAAACAAAAATCTCTATAGCCTGAAAGTTACATTAAAGCTAACACCCGCTCTATCTTAGAGAAGGTAATACACATAGATTAGAGAAAATTACAGGAGGTAATACACATAAATTAAAGAAATCGCCAATCAATCACTAATGTCTTCAGTAATAAAGAAAAGACGATGGTCATATGTTGGACATGTGATGAGGAGAGATATAATAACCGAATAGCAAAGCAAGCCCTCATGTGGAAAACAACAGGTAAGAGGAAAAGAGGAAGACCCAAAGAGACACTGAGAAGAACATTGATGAGAGAGGCAAAAGCAGCAGGAATCGGCTCCCTCAATGAGATAGAGCTGCTTGCACAGAACAGAGACAAATAGAGAGATTTGATAAAATATCTTTAACAGAATTGAAAACTGCTCGAACAAAAATTCAGATAAGAGAGGGAGTATCTTGGTCTACGCCCTATGGGCCGGCTACGGCTCGAAAAGGTCAATAGATAGATAGAATACATATAGAGCCTCAGTGGCTGAGTGGTTAGTATGCTCGCTTCCTGATCAGAAGAGCCCGAATTCGATACCCAGAAGTAGCGGATTTCTTTTCGGACTGACAAGGTTCCGAGGTTCACCCAGCCTCTAAAAATTGGTACCAGTGATTTTTCTGGGAGGTAAAGGCGGCCTGGCGTGATACCGACCGCATCACAACAAAAAATATGCCGTGGTCATAGAGAAATATGGTCACTAACACCATATTCTCCATACGCCTAGCAAGGCATGGAGGGAACCTTTACTTGTTTTAATACACGCACACACAAACACAGATCCACGTCACTTCTTCGGATGATGGAAATGGGAGTTAAGATGGGCACAGCCAGAAATGAGAAACTTAGTGGCCGTGTAAGAAGACTTATCAACCAACATAGAACTGGAGTCGTCAGTCGCTGGACACTGCGGGACTTGCTGAGGAGGGAGATCTGAGTACCTATGGACATGTTCGGGGTGCAATGATGATGACCCGCAAATAACTCAATAACGCACACACAGATAAACACAACAACGTATACACAAATTGTGACTTAGACCTTGACGTCACTTAGCTAACATTCAGATAGTTAATAACATAAAAGTTGGGGTCTGCTGTAACGTTGTCTCCATGAATTATGCTAGCCGTAGACATGTTAAATGTTTATCTGTCGAAATGTTGCTAGCTGAAAAGTTTGGATACATATTTATAGATACAATTTTGGAAAGAATTAATATATGTGAACTTGTTAAGGATTGGTAGATGAAGACTTCGTAAGAATTGATAGATGAAGGCCTCGTAAGGATTGATAGATGAAGACCTTGTAAAGATTGATAGATGAAGGCCTCGTAAAGATTGATAGATGAAGGCCTTGTAAAGATTGATAGATGAAGGCCTCGTAAGGATTGATAGATGAAGACCTTGTAAGGATTGATAGATGAAAACTACGTAAGGATTGATAGATGAAGGCCTCGTAAGGATTGATAGATGAAGACCTTGTAAAGATTGATAGATGAAGGCCTCGTAAAGATTGATAGATGAAGACCTTGTAAAGATTGATAGATGAAGGCCTCGTAAGGATTGATAGATGAAGACCTTGTAAGGATTGATAGATGAAGAACTTGTAAAGATTGATAGATGAAGGCCTCGTAAGGATTGATAGATGAAGACCATGTAAGGATTGATAGATGAAGACCATGTAAAGATTGATAGATGAAGGCCTCGTAAGGATTGATAGATGAAGACCTGGTAAGGATTGATAGATAAAGACCTTGTAAAGATTGATAGATGAAAGCCTCGTAAGGAGTGATAGATGAAGGCCTCGTAAGGATTGATAGATGAAGACCTTGTAAAGATTGATAGATGAAGACCTGGTAAGGATTGATAGATGAAGACATTGTAAAGATTGATAGATGAAGGCCTCGTAAGGATTGATAGATGAAGGCCTCGTAAGGATTGATAGATGAAGACCATGTAAGGATTGATAGATGAAGACCATGTAAAGATTGATAGATGAAGACCTTGTAAGGATTGATAGATGAAGGCCTCGTAAGGATTGATAGATGAAAGCCTCGTAAGGATTGATAGATGAGGGCCTCGTAAGGATTGATAGATGAAGACCTTGTAAAGATTGATAGATGAAGACCTGGTAAGGATTGATAGATGAAGACCTTGTAAGGATTGATAGATGAAGGCCTCGTAAAGATTGATAGATGAAGGCCTCGTAAGGATTGATAGATGAGGGCCTCGTAAGGATTGATAGATGAAGACCATGTAAAGATTGATAGATGAAGACCATGTAAGGATTGATAGATGAAGACCTTGTAAGGATTGATAGATGAAGGCCACGTAAAGATTGATAGATGAAGACATTGTAAGGATTGATAGATGAAGACCTTGTAAAGATTGATAGATGAAGGCCTCGTAAAGATTGATAGATGAAAACCTCGTAAAGATTGATAGATGAAGACCTTGTAAAGATTGATAGATGAAGGCCTCGTAAAGATTGATAGATGAAGACCTTGTAAAGATTGATAGATGAAGGCCTCGTAAAGATTGATAGATGAAGGCCTCGTAAAGATTGAGAGATGAAGGCCTCGTGAGGATTGATAGATGAAGGCCTCGTAAAGATTGATAGATGAAGGCCTCGTAAAGATTGATAGATGAAGGCCTCGTAAGGATTGATAGATGAAGGCCTCGTAAAGATTGATAGATGAAGGCCTCGTAAAGATTGATAGATGAAGGCCTCGTAAAGATTGATAGATGAAGGCCTCGTCAAGATTGATAGATGAAGACCTTGTAAAGATTGATAGATGAAGGCCTCGTAAAGATTATTAGATGAAGGTCTCGTAAGGATTGATAGATGAAGGCCTCGTAAAGATTGATAGATGAAGACCTTGTAAAGATTGATAGATGAAGGCCTTGTAAAGATTGATAGATGAAGGCCTCGTAAAGATTGATAGATGAAGGCCTCGTCAAGATTGATAGATGAAGACCTTGTAAAGATTGATAGATGAAGGCCTCGTAAAGATTATTAGATGAAGGTCTCGTAAGGATTGATAGATGAAGGCCTCGTAAAGATTGATAGATGAAGACCTTGTAAAGATTGATAGATGAAGGCCTCGTAAAGATTGAAAGATGAAGACCTTGTAAAGATTGATAGATGAAGGCCTCGTAAAGATTGATAGATGAAGACCTCGTAAATATTGATAGATGAAGGCCTCGTAAAGATTGATAGATGAAGACCTTGTAAGGATTGATAGATGAAGGCCTCGTAAGGATTGATAGATGAAGGTCTCGTAAGGATTGATATATTAAAACATCGTAAGGATTGATAGATGAGGGCTTCGTAAGGATTGATAGATGAAGGTCTCGTAAGGATTGATATAATAAAACATCGTAAGGATTGATAGATGAAGGTCTCGTAAGGATTGATATATTGAAACATCGTAAGGATTGATAGATGAGGGCTTCGTAAGGATTGATAGATGAAAACTTCGTAAGGATTGATAGATGAAAACTTCGTAAGGATTGATAGATGAAGGTCTCGTAAGGATTGATATAATGAAACATCGTAAGGATTGACAGATGAAGGTCTCGTAAGGATTGATATATTAAAACATCGTAAGGATTGACAGATGTGGGCTTCGTAAGGATTGATAGATGAAAACTTCGTAAGGATTGATAGATGAAAACTTCGTAAGGATTGATAGATGAAGGCCTCGTAAGGATTGATTGATTAAAACATCGTAATGATTGATAGATGAAGGTCTCTTAAGGATTGATATAATAAAACATCGTAAGGATTGATAGATGAAGGTCTCGTAAGGATTGATATATTAAAACATCGTAAGGATTGATAGATGAGGGCTTCGTAAGGATTGATAGATGAAAACTTCGTAAGGATTGATAGATGAAAACTTCGTAAGGATTGATAGATGAAGGCCTCGTAAGGATTGATTGATTAAAACATCGTAATGATTGATAGATGAAGGCCTCGTAAGGATTGTTAGATGAAGGTCTGGTAAGGATTGATAGATGAAGGCCTCGTAAGGATTGATAGATGAGGGCTTCGTAAGGATTGATAGATGAAAGCCTCGTAAGGATTGATAGATGAAGGCCTCGTAAGGATTGATAGATGAAAGCCTCGTAAGGATTGATAGATGAAGGCCTCGTAAGGATTGATAGATAAAAACTACGTTAGGATTGATAGATGAAAACTACGTAAGGATTGATAGATGAAAGCCTCGTAAGGATTGATAGATGAAAACTACGTTAGGATTGATAGATGAAGGCCTCGTAAGGATTGATAGATTAAAACTTCGAAAGGATTGATAGATGAAGGCCTCGTAAGGATTGATAGATGAAAGCTACGTTAGGATTGATAGATGAAAACTACGTTAGGATTGATAAATGAAAACTACGTTAGGATTGATAGATGAAAACTACGTTAGGATTGATAGATGAAAACTACGTAAGGATTGAAAGATGAAAACTATGTAAGGATTGATAGATGAAAACTACGTAAGGATTGATAGATGAAAACTACGTAAGGATTGATAGATGAAAGCCTCGTAAGGATTGATAGATTAAAACTTCGTAAGGATTGATAGATGAAGGCCTCGTAAGGATTGATAGATGAAAGCTACGTTAGGATTGATAGATGAAAACTACGTTAGGATTGATAGATGAAAACTACGTAAGGATTGATAGATGAAAACTATGTAAGGATTGATAGATGAAAACTACGTAAGGATTGATAGATGAAAACTACGTAAGGATTGATAAATGAAAACTATGTAAGGATTGATAGATGAAAACTATGTAAGGATTGATAGATGAAAACTATGTAAGGATTGATAGATGAAAACTACGTAAGGATTGATAGATGAAAACTATGTAAGGATTGATAGATGAAAACTATGTAAGGATTGATAGATGAAGGCCTCGTAAGGATTGATAGATGAAAACTACGTAAGGATTGATAGGTGAAGGCCTCGTAAGGATTGATAGATGAAAACTACGTAAGGATTGATAGGTGAAGGCCTCGTAAGGATTGATAGATGAAAACTACGTAAGGATTGATAGATGAAGGCCTTGTAAGGATTGATAGATGAAAACTACGTATGGATTGATAGATGAAGGCCTTGTAAGGATTGATAGATGAAGGCCTCGTAAGGATTGATAGATGAAAACTACGTAAGGATTGATAGATAAAAACTACGTAATGATTGATAGATGAAGGCCTCGTAAGGATTGATAGATGAAAACTTAATAAGAATCTGTATATAGAATTCTTGGTAAGGATTGAAAGATGGAATTCTTGCTAAATATTGACAAAACAATAATTTGGTAAGATTAATGGTATTAATTTTTGGTAATATTTCTGAGAAATAAACATTTTAAATAAAGATCAGTGGATAGAATTCTTGGAAGAGTTTGTTGCTTGTTTGCGCACGCCAGCTTTCTATTTCTATCGAAGGAACGAGGGAGTTAATTTTGCGTGAATATAATTTTTTCCCTAATGTTCACAACAGCATCCGAGTGCTCAGATGTTCCTCGCTGCACAGGCAGATATTCTTCGTTTGGACTTCCGGTCAATTTGGCGGATAGGCGGCAGGAATTCATTGTTTGAAAATTGTTCCTTGTTGCAGTTTCCTCATAGTCCAAGTCCGGCTTGCTACCGGAGCTACTGAGTTAGGGCTCTGTGCACACCGTGAGCTGTGGTTTTCATCTGGATGGTGTTTCTATAGTCAGTTTGCTTACGATGAATGATCCTATCGTATGACGGAGGACAGTTCAGCTGCGTTCACTTTCGGTGCTGATACAACTTATGTCTTTTGACGTGTGCTGTGTGTGCTATTATGGGGACTGCAGCTGCCTTTCTTTGTTTGAATATTCGATGAGATGGTAATTCGGATAATTCCACTAGCACGGCGGTTGAACAATTATGGATTTTCATTCGTTTGCAGTGATACCGGGGCCTTCGAATAACTAGAAAAAATGTAAAGTGCCCCCGTCACACCAAGTGGCGTATACGGAAAATGGTGTTAGTGACCATACATTTTACAGAACTTCGGCGCATGATTTTTGGGGTAATATGGTCGGTATTACGCCCGTGCCGCTTTACTTTTCCAGAAAAAAAAACCCGGAACCCATTAAAGGCTGGGTGAACCGGAAGCCGTCGGTAGGGATCGAACCCCACCTCTTGTCCTTTGTAGTCCAGTTCACTAACCACTGAGCTATCACGGCCGAATAACTATAACTATATTCTTCGACGTGAGATGTACTCTCATATTTTATAGTTGGAGCGTTAACGTTTTGGGTAAATTCTTTCTATTAATTTTGTACGGGGAGCGGCCATCCATTTTTGGCTTACTCTTTTCTATTTTCAACTTCCAAGAGTTCTTTAAATTTGCGCAGAGTGCACACGGGACCTCCCATTTTCCGCCCTTGTCCAAACGGGCTAGACATCGGGTCCAGATACCAGGGGAGTAAAGACACACAAAAAAAAAAAAAAACAATGGATTCGACCTTTTTTTTAAAAATTGCTTCCGCATCTGATGGTAATCGAACCGTAATCTTCTTGTCCAGAAGCAACGTCTTACATCTAGACCACCCAACCCCGCTTGGAAAGATTGATAGATAGAAAAATTCTTGGTAAGGATTGATAGATAGAAATTCTTGGTAAGGATTGATAGATAGAAATTCTTGGTAAGGATTGATAGATAGAAATTCTTGGTAAGGATTGATAGATAGAAATTCTTGGTAAGGATTTATAGATAGAAATTCTTAGTAAGGATTTATATTTATATATATATATATATATATATATATATATATATATAAATTCTTAGTAAGAATTGATAAATAGAAATTCTTGGTAAGGATTGATAGATAGAAATTCTTGGTAAGTATTGATAGATAGAAATTCTTGGTAAGGATTGATAGATAGAAATTCTTGGTAAGAATTGATAAATAGAAATTCTTGGTAAGGATTGATAAATAGAAATTCTTAGTAAGGATTTATATATATATATATATATATTTATATATATATATATATATATAAATTCTTAGTAAGGATTGATAAATAGAAATTCTTAGTAAGGATTGATAAATAGAAATTCTTGGTAAGTATTGATAGATAGAAATTCTTGGTAAGGATTGATATATATAAATTCTTAGTAAGGATTGATAAATAGAAATTCTTGGTAATATTTGTGAAGTTGAGGTGGTCACACAAGCAAGTAATGTCTAACTAGACAACAAGTATGGAATTACCCCGCAGGTGATTCATGTCAAACATGCCAAAGTTTTTCCTCCACACCAAAGTTCTCATAAAGGTGGCTTACTTGGCAAGTTAGCTAACAGCAAGAGCAACAAAACCTATGGCACTGTTCTGAGTTTTAGTAAAAGTTGTTCACAAAGCGTTGAAGGCCAAACTAAGGTGGGAGTTAAGCCAAACCTCAATTCCCAATGACAATGGTTTATACAGCGAAAGATAGATGTAAAGAGCAGACAGTGTAAAGAATAGTAAATAAGTAAGTAAAGTAAAAAGTAAAGTATCCCCGTCACGCCAAGTGGCGTATAAGGAATATGGTGTTAGTGACCATAAATTTTACAGACCTTCAACACATGATTTTTGGGGTAATGTGGTCGGTATTACGCCCGTGCTGCTTTACTTTCTCAGAAAAAAATCCGGTACCCATTTAAGGCTGGGTGAACCCGAAAGCCGTCGGTTGGGATCGAACCCTACCCCTTGTCCTTTGTAGTCCAGTTCACTAACCACTAAGCTATCACGGCTCCCTAGTAAATAAGTAAAGTATAGGTAAATGTTCCCTCCACGCGTTGCTAGGCATATGGAGAATATGGTGTTAGTAACCATAGTTTTCTATGACCATGGTACATTTTTGGATGATATGGTCGGTATCACGCCAGATCGACTTTACTTCACAGAAAAATCTCTGGTACTCATTATTAGAGGCTGGATGAACCTCGGAGACTTGTCGGTCATAAAAAAATCCGCCACTGCAAGGGATCGAACTCGGACCCTTCCAATCAGAAAGCGAGCACACTAACCACTTAGTCAGCGAAGCTACAAAAGTAAAAAGCTAAGTGATAAATAGCCACGGAACATTGATTCAGTGAAATACAAAAATAACAGATATATATAGACATATTTACATATCACAGAAGGGTTATCAGGAGGCGAAATTATCAACTCCAAAGCTAGTAAAAAAATAATAATAATATAAAAGAAGCACACGTTTAATTGGATGTATTGAGTTATTAGCGGGTCATCATCATTGCACTCCGAAAATGTCCATAGGTGCTCAGATCCCCTCCTCAGCACGTCCCGCAGTGTCCAGCGACTGACGACTCCAGTTCTGTGTTGGTTGATAAGTCTTCTTACACGCCCGCTAAGTTTCTCATTTCTGGCTGTGCCCATCTTTTCTCCCATCTCTTTCATCCGAAGGAGTGACGTGGATTTATAGTGGTCGAAGTCCTATGCTCTTCCTACATCTCGGAGGGCATTGATGATGTCCGCCCGATTCATTGGTTGACAGTTCTCAATGACAGCGCAACTAGCCAACCAGTCCGCTCTTTCATTTCCCCGTACTCCCGAATGTCCAGGGACAATTGGTTGTACATCACTGTTTAAATAGCACAGCAGGCAAAGCCAGGGGCAGGCGCAGAATAAGGCGGAATGAGAACGTCAAGAAAATGTTTACAACAGGAACAACTTGATGAAGGGCTGCAAGAAGACGAGAGCTATAGCTTGTTTCATAAGTCTTGCCCAACTTTAAAAATCAATATCTTTTAAACCGCTTTTTGTATTTTTTTCAAAATTTGCATGTAAAGTTATAATGATTAGAACCCAACAGGGAATTAATTTCATTAAAAACAAACATTTGGTTATTATTATTGCTTATTTGATTTATATAAATTTATAACGACCCATTGATGTAGTCAAAACTTAGTGTTTACAGTATTTAAGTTAAAAATAGCGATTACAAATCTATACACGCTGAAATTTACGATTTTTCACGCTTTCCGCGTGAGTTTTCTGACACAAATAGACACTTGTAGTAAACACGAGACATTGTGTGTTCCATTTCCGTTAATTCAGCGGCGTAACGTGGAACAATAACATTTATCATGAGTCTTAAAATGAAATTCTGCAGTTTACAAAACATCGCAATAAAAATGTATGACTATTTTTGCAAAGAGGCTAAACGAGGAAGATTATTTCATTCTTTAGAAAACCCTGAGAATATGACAAGACACATTTTGGATTTATCTAAACGGTCATTTAATCGCTGGATTCAAGCACGTGACCGTCAATGTTCCAAATATTCAAAATCACAAGGAAGAGCAAAAATGTTGGATAATTTCGACAGTGAACTTATTAGAAGAGAAATTCGCAAAATGTTGGGTATGAATGAAACTGTTACAATAAGAAAATTAAAAGTATCGCTGAAAAAGAACAACAGTATTGAAATATCAAAGTCTACATTATGGAGGAATGTGAGAGCTTCAGGCTTTACATTCAGAAAGTATCCCAATGGACGAAACATCATCTGTGAGAAGCCACATATAGTAGTCATGAGAAGCAAGTACTTACGTGAAGTAAAAGAGGTGTGCAAGCAAGGTTATGATATTGTGTACTTGGATGAAACATGGATCAATGCTCACCACACTAAACAAAGGGAATGGCAGTCATCAGATGGAAAGATTAAGAGATTAATACCTAGCAGCAAAGGACAGCGCTTGATAATTGCTCATGCAGGTAGTCGACAACATGGACTAATACAGAATGCAGAGCTCATTTTTCTTTCAAAATCCATAGACAATCGGGATTATCACTCTGAGATGAATGGTCACATATTTAGACATTGGATTGAAAATTCTGTTCTCCCAGCACTAGATCGACCATCTTGCCTAATAATGGACAATGCAGCGTACCACAACATTGTTGCACTTGAAGATAAAGTCCCGACGTCATCCAGTACAAAAGATGCTATTAAGATATGGCTCACAAAGGAGCACATACAATTTAATAACATGTACTTAAAACCTGAATTACTATCTCTAGTAAAGCAAAACAGAGGACAAATATTTTTCAAATAGATAAGATTATCCAAGAGCACGGTCATATAAGTTTGAGGCTGCCACCTTACCATGCTCATTTAAATCCAATAGAACTAATCTGGGCAAAATTAAAAGGACAAGTGGCAGATGAAAATACAACATTCAAAATATGCGATGTAAAGACTATTGCTAATCTCGCTTTATTAAATATAGACAAAGATTATTGGGCTGAATGTGAAGACCACGTCTTAAAACAGGAAGAGGAATATTGGAAAAATGATGGTTTGTGGAATGTTCAACCCCAAACAGTTATTAATCTTTTAGACTCGTCTGATTCAGAATGAAAGTATATAGCCCCCACAATGTTGGCCCCTATATTACCTTAAATTATTTCAACAAACGGTCCTTTTCAGGACCACACAACTACGAAAATTGGACTTACAGGTATACCTTGATATTATTATCGTCCGTCCTCGAACTGAGCAGACAATAATTCTCCTGGTGTTTTGTTTTATCCAGTTATTTCCCCATTACGGCCACGCCTTTACCTAGTGAAAATTAATCGTAGACCAGCAACTACGGTAATTTCTATTCTTTAGGGCTTCACAATTTACAATTTTGACAAACATCAAAGAAATATCGCCGCTTTAAGAAAACTGCAGCTGCAAGCTATTTGTTAAATATACATTTAAAGGGTCTTTTGCATTCTAATAACATTTGGAAAATTTCAAAAGTATTTAACAAACGGTTAGAGAGTAATAGCGTTTTGAAGTTGGGCATATGTTTTGAAACGAGCTATAGAACGTTGTTTGTACCTCAAAACACGAAGAGGAAATATAAGGGGAAATGAAGAGGAAGAAGAGAATGAAGATGTGAAGATGATGAAGAGAGAAGATGATGAAGATGAAGATGATGAAGAAGTAGAAGTAGAGGAAGAAAAGTTACGCAGATATCTTGATGTTAAAAAAACATAGAGCGGAAAACTGAATAGTATTAACCCATAAACTGCAGACCAACACATATGACCATTAGAAATGAATTTATTGCTTTACTCATTTACCTTTCAGCGTCGTGAGGAGATACAATTTTTTCGATCGATATCTCTTCTGTTGGGTTTTCTTGCTGTTCAACTTCCTAGTGTTTCTGAAAACTATAGCATCGATCTTTATAGTGGTTGGCATGGCGTTTGGTGATCTCGTAACGATTGCTGAAGACGCTAGTTTACTACACAACCGAGAAATCTACGTCTTTCAGCCCGCCACATCCGTTTTGTGAATGATGGATAGATTTTTTTAAAAAGTGAAGGACTCCCGTCACGCCAAGTGGCGTATAGGGTATATGGTGTTAGTGACCGTAAATTTTACAGACCTTCGGTACATGATTTTCGGGGTAATGTGGTCGGTATTATGCCCGCGCCGCTTTACTTTCCCAGAAAAAAATCCGCTACCCATTTAACCATTTAAGGGTAGGTGAACCCAGATGCGTCGACAATATTTTTATTTCGGAAATAAACAATTTTATAAAAATCAGCGGATAAAATATTTCATGTTCTTAAACCTATAAATAGTTTACTTTCTCAACACTCGAACATACATGTCTTCATAATGTCCAACAACCCTTCTCCGACAGCCCCACTGTAAAATCTATCTAACAACCTAGGACATCCACAAGCCCTGCTCTATCTACTAACAACCTAGGCCATCCACAAGCCCTGCTCTATCTACTAACAACCTAGGACATCCACAAGCCCTGATCTATCTACTAACAACCTAGGACATCCACAAGCCCTGCTCTATCTACTAACCACCTAGGGCATCCACAAGCCCTGCTCTATCTACTAACGACCTAGGGCATCCACAAGCCCTGCTCTATCTACTAACAACCTAGGACATCCACAAGCCCTGCTCTATCTACTAACAACCTAGGACATCCACAAGCCCTGCTCTATCTACTAACGACCTAGGGCATCCACAAGCCCTGCTCTATCTACTAACGACCTAGCACATGGGCAAACCCTGCTCCATCTTGTAATGACCTAGAACACCCACAAGCCCTGCTCTATCTTCTAACGACCTAGCACATGGGCAAACCCTGCTCCATCTTGTAATGACCTAGAACACCCACAAGCCCTGCTCTATCTACTAACGACCTAGCACATGGGCAAACCCTGCTCCATCTTGTAATGACCTAGAACACCCACAAGCCCTGCTCTATCTTCTAACGACCTAGCACATGGGCAAACCCTGCTCCATCTTGTAATGACCTAGAACACCCACAAGCCCTGCTCTATCTACTAACGACCTAGTACATGGGCAAACCCTGCTCTATCTTGTAATGACCTAGAACACCCACAAGCCCTGCTCTATCTACTAACGACCTAGTACATGGGCAAACCCTGCTCCATCTTGTAATGACCTAGAACACCCACAAGCCCTGCTCTATCTACTAACGACCTAGCACATGGGCAAACCCTGCTCCATCTTGTAATGACCTAGAACACCCACAAGCCCTGCTCTATCTTCTAATGACCTAGGACATCCACAAGCCCTGCTCTATCTACTAACAACCTAGGACATCCACATGCCCTGCTCTATCTACTAACCACCTAGGGCATCCACAAGCCCTGCTCTATCTACTAACAACCTAGGACATCCACAAGCCTTTCTCTAACGACCTAGGACATCTACAAGCCCTGCTCTATATTCTAACGACCTAGGACATCCGCAAACCCTGCTCTATCTTCTAATGAACTAGGACATCTACATGCCCTGATCTATATTCTAACGACCTAGGACATCCGCAAACCCTGCTCTATCTTCTAATGAACTAGGACATCTACAAGCCCTTCTCTATATTCTAACGACCTAGGACATCCACAAACCCTGCTCTATTTTCTAATGAACTAGGACATCTACAAGCCCTGATCTTCTAACGACCCAGGACATCCGCAAGCCCTGAAATCAGAGCAAACTCACGGAACTGCGCAGTCATGTTCAAAGTGACTCACTCGCCCTCGCCTCCTACCTGAGATGTAGTCACCGAGATTTTCCGGACTCAGAAACAGCGCATCACCTTTGTAATATTTGGTGCTGCTACCTACCCACTCACCCACTCTCACTCACTCACTCACTCACTCATTCACTCACTCACTCACTCACTCACTCACGCACACACACACACACAAACATAATATCATACCCCCTAATCTGTCAGCAGTCAAACCAAAATAAAAACATAGAAAATAAATATAAAAAAGATAAAAGCTGAAACACATTTCCTGTCCTTAGAATTATTTCTCTATCTAGATTTTCATGGTCACAAAATTTCTTGTGTATGTGTGTGTACATCAGTATATGTTTTTAGTGTGTGTGTGCGCGCATTTGAATAGGTGTACATGTGTGTAACACCGGCCTCCATCTGCCAGCCTCTTGACATCCACATTTTTCCACTGACCTCCTCCACCCCCCCCCCCTATTTTTCCCGCGGTCTGTCTCTTATTCCTTCTCGCAGCTCTCTCTCCCATATCTCTATCACATTTCTCACTGACCTCCACCCTCCCTCTGTCCTATAACTCTTCTCCTCACAGAACAGTCTCATCTCATCCTCCCCCCCCCCATCTCTCTCTCCCATATCTCTGTCACATTTCTCACTGACCTCCACCCTCCCTCTGTCTTATAACTCTTCTCCTCACAGAACAGTCTCATCTCATTCTCCCCCCCCCCTCCTCCTTCTTTCTCTCTCTCCCATATCTCTGTCACATTTCTCACTGTCCTCCACCCTCCCTCTGTTCTATAACTCTTCTCCTCACAGAACAGTCTCATCTCATCCTCCCTCCCCTTCTCTCTCTCCCATATCTCTGTCACATTTATCCCTGTCAGCCCCCCTCTGTCCTATAACTCTCAGTCATTCCTCACGGTCTCATCTCACCTCTTTTTTCTTTCTTTCTTTCTTTCTTTCTTCTCTCTCTTTCTCTCTCTCTCTCTCTCTCTCTCTATATATATATATATATATATATATATATATATATAGTTAGGTAGTTCGGGTTAAGATGGCGTCCTAGCTAGACATGTTTGTCGCTATGCCGTGTGTATTTCGATTAAAGATGATAGCAGAGAGACCTTTTGCCTGTAGCAGTTATCCTACATGATTCGTGTGATTGTTTTTTTTTATTCGATGATGATTGTGTAATTTCATTAATAAGGATTAGATGTTATTTTCATTCATTGCGGACTCAATGTAAGTTGACCCATTTTCGATAATATGAACAGTGGATTCACGCGTGGAGAGAGCTTAGGCACTATCCTACCTGACACCTCGGGCTAGGCGGCTTGACCACTTCTAAACGTGTCCACTAGTGGAACAGTGGCCGACCTTAGGAATATAGAGAGGCGTGCTGAGAATATAGAATAACCAGCCGCGTTCCGCAAAACGAAGTCAAGTGGCGATACAGAGGGTGGGGTGAATTAGTTGTGTGGGGCAGCTAATTCTATAAAATGCCCCAAATGCCCTATGACGTTTTCGTCAGCGAATCGGAGGCGCCCTCTAACCTCCCCCCCCCCCCTCCGGGTAGGTGCGACCCGTCAGCCTAAAGATGGCAACAAACTGTTCTTGGAAACTGTTCTTGCCCTGCTAGACCTTTGGATCGCTCGGCTGCGTGGAGTGAAGAAACATGTTGCATGGGCAACAACTTGTCTCTTTCTTTTTCTGCCCAAGCTCACGCCATGGAGATGACACTCCAGAATCGCCATTTTGGTGCCGACAGGATACCATCCGCACCTGCCACACAAGTGAATCCAACAATTAAGAAACTCAACCTACGTTTGGGTTGCTGGAACGTCCGCACAATGCAAACTGGCCTATCTGACAATTTGCGTGATATAAACGACGTTAGAAAGACAGCCATAATCAACAATGAACTGAAAAGACTTCAGGTGGATATAGCCGCACTTCAAGAGACACGTTTGGCAGGATCAGGCATGCTGAACGAGGCGGACTACGTGTTCTATTGGCGAGGAAAGAGCAGCGACGATATCAGAGAACACGGTGTGGGATTTGCTGTGAAAAAATCTCTAAAAGGTCTGGTTACACTCGGTCATAATGCATCAGAGCGGATACTAACACTTCGCCTTAATACAACATCAGGACTAGTTACCCTTATAAGTGTATACGCTCCGACCTTGTGCTCGTCATCAGAGCGGATACTAACACTTCGCCTCAATACAACATCAGGACCAGCTACACTTATAAGTGTGTACGCTCCGACCTTGTGCTCGTCATCAGAGCGGATACTAACACTTCGCCTCAATACAACAACAGGACCAGTTACACTTATAAGTGTATACGCTCCGACCTTGTGCTCGTCATCTGAAACCAAGGACAATTTCTACGAAAATTTGACAGAAGTCATGGAAAGTATACCAGGACAAGATCACATTATTCTACTGGGGGATTTCAATGCTAGAATTGGCGCAGACCACAGTTCGTGGTCAACCTGCCTCGGTCCCTTTGGAGTTGGTAAATTAAATGAAAACGGTCAACGACTTCTAGAGTTTTGAGCTTATCATAACCTGTGCGTCACAAATACTTTCTTCAAAACCAAGCCTCAGCATAAAGTATCTTGGAGACACCCACGATCGAAACACTGGCACCAGCTGGACTTGATACTTGTCAGACGCCCTTTCCTCAAATCTGTAATTCACACACGGTCATACCACAGTGCAGACTGTGACTCGGATCATTCTCTAGTCTGCTGCCACACGGTCATACCACAGTGCAGACTGTGACTCGGATCATTCTCTAGTCTGCTGCCACACGGTCATACCACAGTGCAGACTGTGACTCGGATCATTCTCTAGTCTGCTGCCACACGGTCATACCACAGTGCAGACTGTGACTCGGATCATTCTCTAGTCTGCTGCCACACGGTCATACCACAGTGCAGACTGCGACTCGGATCATTCTCTAGTCTGCTGCCACACGGTCATACCACAGTGCAGACTGTGACTCGGATCATTCTCTAGTCTGCTGCCACACGGTCATACCACAGTGCAGACTGCGACTCGGATCATTCTCTAGTCTGCTGCCACACCGTCATACCACAGTGCAGACTGCGACTCGGATCATTCTCTAGTCTGCTGCAAACTCAAGCTATTGCCCAGGAGGTTCCACTATGCCAGGCAGCCAAAGAAGAGACCTCGCATAGACACTAGCAAGCTAACACATAGACACTAGCAAGCTAACACATAGACACTAGCAAGCTAACACATAGACACTAGCAAGCTAACACATAGACACTAGCAAGCTAACACATAGACACTAGCAAGCTAACACATTCTGGACTGGTCGAGCATTTCAACAAGACCCTCAAGGAGTCGCAAAGCGCTCATGAACACTACAACAGCGCTGTGGAAAAATGGGAGCATCTCCGCAACGTCTTCTACACCAACGCGGTTAGCATCTTTGGAAAACAGACATTTAAGTCTCACGATTGGTTTGAAGCCAACTCCCATGTTATGACACCCGTAATCGAAGCTAAACGCACAGCCTTCTTAGATCACAAGCGTGCACCTAATGCAAATACTCTGCAGGCTATTAAAATAACCAGAAACAAAGTCCAGCAAACAGCTCGACGCTGTGCTAATGAGTACTGGCTCCAGCTTAGCGACAGCATCCAGACTGCATCTCAAACTGGAAACCTAAAAGTAATGTAAGATGGCATAAAGAAAGCCCTTGGGCCAACAAAATACACTATTGCCCCACTAAAGACATCCACTGGGGAGAAAATAACAGATAGAGGCAAACAGATGGGAAGATGGGTGGAACATTATTCTTCACTTTATTCAATAGAAAACACTGTTACACCAAACGCCCTTGACGCCATACAATGTCTCCCACCTATGGAAGAGTTGGACATTGAACCAACCGTAGAGGAACTTAGCAAGGCCATAGATAGCTTGGCCACCGGCAAGGCTCCAGGACAAGATGGGATCCCTCCCGATCTGATTAAATCCTGCAAAAGTGCATTATTACATCCCCTGCTTGAAGTACTACATCTATGCTGGAGAGAGAAAACCATTCCTCAAGATATGAGAGACTCCGTGATTGTAACTCTCTACAAAAATAAACGAGATAGAAGCGACTGCAACAACTACAGAGGCATCTCCTTACTCAGCAAAGTCGGCAAGACCTTCGTCAGAGTCATTTTAGGAAGGCTACAAAAACTCGCATCCTGAATCTCAATGCGGCTTTAGATCCGGAAGATCAACTGTAGACATGATTTTCTCTTTACGTCTACTTCAAGAAAAATCTAGAGAGCAGAAAAAGCCTCTCTTCATCGCCTTTATCGACCTTACAAAGGCTTTTGATCTTGTCAGCAGAGAAGGTCTTTTCAAAATACTTTCCAAAATAGGCTGCCCACATACTCTACTGACGCTAGTCAAATCGTTTCATGAGGAAACCCTTCGGCATAAGCAGCGGTGTCAAGCAGGGATGCGTTCTTGCTCCAACTCTTTATTTGAAATCTTCTTCGCGGTTCTGTTAAAACATGCATTCTCACATGCAAATGAATGTGTCTATCTACATACTAGATCCGATGGTCGATTGTTCAATATCTCAAGACTAAAGGCAAGGTCTAAGGTCAGACATATCTCTATTAGAGATCTGTTATTTGCTGACGACGCCGCACTTGTCACGCAAAGTCAGGAAGAACTCCAGAGCATGGTACATCGCTTTTCACATGCCTGCAGAGAACTTCGGTCTAACAATAAGTTTGCAGAAAACTAACATACTCGGTCAGGACGTCGAAGCAACACCTGAAATCTCTATCGACAACTATAAACTTGACATCGTGCGGCAGTATAACTACCTGGGGTCCATCATCAGCGACAGACTATCTTTAGATACAGAAATTGACACTCGTATTGATAAAGCTGCTACCACCTTTGCCCGTCTTTCTAGGCGTGTCTGGCAAAACAACACACTGACAATTAAAACAAAATCTGCAGTGTACAATGCCTGCATAATTAGTATCCTCCTGTATGGCAGTGAATCTTGGACAGCCTATGTAAAGCAGGAGAGAAGGCTAAATGGATTCCAAATGCGATGTCTACGCCGTATTCTTGGTATCACCTGGAAGGATAAAGTGACAAACGTTGAGGTCATGACTTGCACAAGCCTACCGAATATCTACACGCTGCTCAAGCAACGTAGGTTACGCTGGCTTGGCCATGTACACCGTATGAAAAATGGCCGCATACCAACAATATACTCGGTGGATAACTAGCAGATGGTAAAAGAACTAGGGGGCGCCCAAAACTTCGATTTGTAGATGTGTGTAAACGCGACATGAAGACTCTGAACATAAAACCTGCAGCATAGGAAAACATAGCTGCAGACCGCAATCTGTGGAAACACACTCTAAAGGTTCTCCTCAAACAAGAAGCAGACAGATTCATAGAGAAAGAGATTACACGACGACAATTTTTTTTTTAAATAACACTTCTAGGGGCGCTGAAAAATCCATAGTCAACTGTGACTGACGGAGTCTGCTATACTATATATGTATATATATATATATATATATATTTTCTTTCCCTGTTCTCTTATTTTTCAGTTACTTCACCACCTTAAACATTCAACTATTTTCACTAAATATTGGGGTAGAAAGGTCAGACATCTTGGTTGAAAGTGAGATTCCACTCATACTTGACTACTAGTCTCATAATCAGCCAATGAAAATAAGCGGATAGTTCCAAGTAAATAACAGTTGATCATGAGACAAGTTCCATCCACACTCACTCTTCTTTGACTCTTGTAACAAATGTTTCTTGTCTGGGCACGCAAGTATTGCTACCATAGAGAAAGCTGTTCTGGTTATCTTATCGCTTAAATAAACAGTGAGCAGCGCCTTTGGTGTCACGTTCTTGAATGTAACACCCTGATGTCATTGGCCGGAGCCATCTGATTTTCTCCATTGGGCGTTGAATAAGCTGAACCCTTTACACCGGATGTTGGTTAAGTTGGACCAACTCCAAAGGATGTTGGATAAGTTGGACTAAATCCATAGGATGTTGGATAAGTTGGACCAACTCCACAGGATGTTGGATAAGTTGGACCAACTCCACAGGATGTTGGATAAGTTGGACCAACTCCACAGGATGTTGGATAAGTTGGACCAACTCCACAGGATGTTGGATAAGTTGGACTAACTCCACAGGATGTTGGATAAGTTGGACCAACTCCACAGGATGTTGGATAAGTTGGACCAACTCCACAGGATGTTGGATAAGTTGGACTAACTCCACAGGATGTTGGATAAGTTGGACCAACTCCACAAGATGTTGGATAAGTTGGACCAACTCCACAGGATGTTGGATAAGTTGGACCAACTCCACAGGATGTTGGATAAGTTGGACCAACTCCACAGGATGTTGGATAAGTTGGACCAACTCCACAGGATGTTGGATAAGTTGGACCAACTCCACAGGATGTTGGATAAGTTGGACTAACTCCATAGGATGTTGGATAAGTTGGACTAAATCCATAGGATGTTGGATAAGTTGGACTAAATCCATAGGATGTTGGATAAGTTGGACTAAATCCATAGGATGTTGGATAAGTTGGACTAAATCCATAGGATGTTGGATAAGTTGGACCAAATCCAAAGGATGTTGGATAAGTTCGACTAAATCCATAGGATGTTGGATAAGTTGGACCAACTCCACAGGATGTTGGATAAGTTGGACCAACTCCACAGGATATTGGATAAGTTGGACTAACTCCATAGGATGTTGGATAAGTTGGAATAACTTCATATGATGTTGGATAAGTTGGACCAACTCTATAGAATTGTTTAGGATAACTTGGACCAACTCCATAGGATGTTGGATAAGTTGGACTAACTACACAGGATGTTGAATAAGTTGGACAAACTCCACTGGATGTTAAACAAGTTAGACCAACTCCACAGGATGTTGAACTATGTTCGACCAACTCCACAGGATGTTGAACAAGTTGGACCAACTTCACAGGATGTTGAACAAGTTGGACCAACTCCTTATAGAGCTGAACAGCCGGAATATTTTCTCCCCGTCTGCTACTAGGGCCCCCACGGCAATGGAAGAAAAGAGAAGGGCGACTGTTACCTGCCATGCATTTCGTAAGAAGCGACTGAGGAGATTCGGAATCGTCGTCTATACAATCGACTCGGACGTACGTGGAACTAATTAGTAGACAGAATTTATCCATGCATACAGAGCGGATATGGGGAATTCCTGACTACAATAAAATTAGTTCCATGAATAGAATAGAATAGAATAGAATAGAATAGAATAGAATAGAATAGAATAGAATAGAATAGAATAGAATAGAATAGGAGAGCCAGCGATTTTTTGGATGGTCTTAAGAGTAAGAAGGTCTTACTGCGCCAGGGCGTTCCACAGGGAGGGGTACTATCTCCAACACTTTTTCTGATCTACATCAATGACCTAGTTACTGAACTACCACATGGCATGAAAGTGGCAATGTATGCAGATGACTTGGTAATGTGGTGCACAGAGGAGTATGCAACAGTGGCCTCCAAATTGTTACAAAGAGCTATGAATGCACTGAATTCATGGACAAATAGATGGTGTATCAGCATCAATACAGACAAATGCAGTACTACACTTTTCACTCTTTCCCCAAAACAAAAAGCAGGAGCCATCTACATAAACAATGAGCCTGTGAAAGAAGACATACAAGCTACGTATCTCGGAGTTACATTTGATAACAAACTATCTTGGAAACAGCAGATAAATAAGGCAACCCAAAAGCAAGGAGAAAATTGGCTATTCTAAGAAAGCTGTGTGGAACTACGTGGGGTGCGAGTGGGAAAATACTCAGTAAAGTTTACCAAGAGAGTATACGCCCACATTTAGAATATGGATCATCTGCATGGTTCTCAGCATCAAACACCACACTGCAAGAACTGGATAAAGTACAAAACCAGGCACTTAGGGTCATCACAGGAGCAATGAAATCAACACCAATATTGGAGATGGAGAAATTGTGGAGGATACCAGCACTGAGAGAACGGAGGGACACAAAGGTGCTGATACAGGCAGACAAATTTGTATGCATGCCGAGACATCCAATGAAGGACAGATTCCAAAATCTTGCATTGGGACGACTTAAGAGAAGCAGTTTTATCCACCAAGCCAAGCGTATTAGAGACAAACACCAGACATTCCAAGAGCTGTTAACCCCCTACTGCCCATACCAGAACAGACTCCCTGGACAGATGAATCAGGATTATCAGTTCAAATACGGACAGAAGTGAAAGGAATAGTTGATAAAGAGGAACAAAATAGTCAACAGCGAAAAACAATAACTCTCAGTTTCCTGGATGAAGAATACCCACAAGACCTATGGATTCGTGTGTATACAGATGGATCAGCACAGAATGCAGTAAAAAATGGGGGAGCAGGTGCATATATAGAGTACCCAAATTACACTAAGGATATGAATAAAATAGCAACAGGGAAATATTGTCACAATTATGATGCAGAAATACAAGCAATAAAGTTAGCAATAGAAAAACTGCTGAACATAAATCTTAGCCCGCAGCCTGTAGTGTTTTTGACAGATGCAAGATCAGTACTCCAGGCACTACAATCCAGAAAATTACCACATTTGCAGACCTTATTGACAGAACTCTGCAAGCACCGCAGGGTTGCCCTGCAGTGGATCCCATCTCACTGTGGAATACCAGGAAATGAGAAAGCAGATCAGTTGGCAAAAGAAGGTTCAACAGGCACACAACTAGATACACCGGTTACATACCATCATAAGAAACATATAATCAAATCAATCAGAGGACCACAAGCCCCAAGTCAGGATGCCTTTCATAATATGAATAGATATGAACAAGTTATCATTATACCCCTCAGAACAGGACACAATCAACTCCATAGTCACATGTATACAAAATTCAAGATCGGCACCTCAACTACTTGTACATGTGGACAGGCGCCCTAGACTGCTGAACACATACGTCAAGACTGCACTGAATATAGTAGATTGAGGAAAATCCATTGGCCCATAGATACAACACTACAGACAAAACTATATGGGCCACTGCAAGAATTACAAAAGACAGTAACATTTATGCAGGAAACGACATTGCAGATATAGACAATACTTCAGGCGAACGAAAGATAGATAGATAGATTGATAGATTGGACTAACTCCACAGGATGTTGGATAAGTTGGACTAACTACACAGGATGTTGAATAAGTTGGACCAACTCCACAGGATGTTGAACAAGTTGGACCAACTCCACAGGATGTTAAACAAGTTGGACCAACTCCACAGGATGTTGAATAAGTTGGACCAACTCCACAGGATGTTGAACAAGTTGGACCAACTCCACAGGATGTTGAATAAGTTGGACCAACTCCACAGGATGTTGAACAAGTTGTACCAACTCCACAGGATGTTGGATAAGTTGGACTAACTACACAGGATGTTGAATAAGTTGGACCAACTCCTTATAGAGCTGAACAGCCGGAATATTTTCTCCCCGTCTGCTACTAGGGCCCCCACGGCAATGGAAGAAAAGAGAAGGGCGATTGTTACCTGCCATGCATTTCGTAAGAAGCGACTGAGGAGATTCGGAATCGTCGTCTATACAATCGACTCGGACGTACACGGAACGAATTAGTAGACAGAATTTACCCATGCATACAGAGCGGATATGGAGAATTCCTGACTACAATAAAATTAGTTCCATGAATAGAATAGAATAGAATAGAATAGAATAGAATAGAATAGAATAGAATAGAATAGAATAGAATAGAATAGAATAGAATAGAATAGAACAATTGTCACAGTGTGCCTCTGAAACCTTTGTGAACTCACTCACGTGAGTTTATTCCTATGAAGAAATAATGAATCTTTGCATATAACTGTTTTAGATGATTTCTTCCAGAGATATACCCACTCTCTTGGGTCAACACTAGGAAATAAAACAACAGAAGAAGCCAACATAATTTCAAAAAGCCGCAAATTGTACCTCCCCTCGACGCTGAAAGGAACATGAGTGGAAAAAAAAAGAGGAAGAAAACAAGAAAGGAGTAAATTATTGTAAGCACCTGAAAGACCTTTACAAGACAACCCGTATGTTTAAACAAATGTCATTCTGCACTAAAGTAGGATGTCTAAAGCGCAGAAACGTGCAGGTATCGCAGCTTACCGTAACCAGAGCATGACGACACACTTCCATTCATGAAAATTTATTTTGTTGGCGAACGAGGAATAAAAGTAATCGATGGACGAACATAGAAGAAATAAGATGAAAGATGCAGCAACGCTTGTCAAATCATCAGACAGCTATCACCACTATTGTCCAACAAGGAAATAACTCTGGAGGCAAAACGGGCACTATTCAATGCAATCTTTATCCCAACGTTGTGCTACCAATGCCATTCCTGGACCATATTAAAAAAATAATCCATACTGAAATGAAATGTGTTAGACGAATGACAGGAAACAGCCCGAGAGAAGAGATCAGAAATGAAGAACTGAGAAGCTAGGTATAACCGGCGCCACAGAATATATCATTAAGATATAAAAGGAATTGAAGTCAATGACACCAACATAAACATTTTGCGATATGCGGATGAAACAATCTTAATAGCAGAGACAGAAAATTAACTACAAGAAATGATAGACATAATAGTAAAAGAAATCAATCAAAAAAGGTCTCAGTTTGAATAGTAAGAAAACAGAAGTAAGGTCATATCAATGAAACAATCATCACCATCATGAAGCATAAAAATAAACAGGACAAATCTGAAACAAGTGCAACGCGTCAAATACTTGGGCACAATAATAACATCAGATGGAGGATGCACCACAGAAATAAAAAGCAGAATAGCACAGGCCAAGAAAAGACGTTTAGAAAATGAAAAAACGTCTTATGCAACAATTTCCATGTCAATAGAAAAGAGAAAGAGAGTTCATCGGTGCTATATAGAGCCAATTCTGACTTATGGAAGACAATCATTGATAGTAAACAAACAAATGAAAAGAAGATTAGAGGCCACAGAGATGCAATTTCTCAGAAGAATGTTCAAATTTCCCTGGACAGCTATAAAGACCAACGAGGAAATTCTCAAAGAGGCCAACACAAAAAGGGAGCTTCTAAAAAACATTAGAAAGAAACTATCAACATTTTGCGAGCACATCATGGGAAGAGGAAAGTTGGAATACTTGGTTATAACAGGAAAAATACATGGAAAGGGAGATCGTGGACGACAAAGAGAGAAAATACTAGACAACTTGGTGTCATGGCATGGGAAACTGTGAACAGTAGAGTTGATATGATGCACGGTAGATAGAAGATTGTGCAGGGACATGATCGCCTAAGCCAACCGGTATGACACATTATGATGATAAAATATATAAAGAAACAACAGATAACAATGGTTTGGCCACGTGACAAGGCAGAAAGATCAAAACACAACACAACGAGCCTTCAATAAACATAGCATGAAAACCAGACTCAAAGGCCGACCACTAAAAAAGATGGATTGATGGAATAAGATAAGCACTATGAAACATAACAGCACAACAAGCGAACAGAAGAGCAAAAGACCGTAAATTATATCTCTCTTCGAGGCTGAAAGATAAATGAGGAAGGAAAGAAGGAGAAAAAAGAAGAAGATGGACGAACGCAGAAGAATGATTTCTATATTAATATACACGTGTAGATTAACACGTCAAACAGAGGAATAAACATTTTCATTTTGTTAATTATGAGCAAGACTGTCGGTAATAAAGTATCTATTTGTTGTTCTTCTACGTCGTTTGTAAATTGTCGAATTATTCATCTCTACTTTCTGCTATGTTGAATGTTAACAGACAGCGAAAGTTAACTCCCCATACCGGATATGAGATGCGCATGAAGAATACGGAACGTGACAAGAATAGATGGAATTAGAAATAGGGATAATTAGAGAAAAGATGGAGTAACCTTAGCGTTGGGATATTAGTAATCTTTAGTGTTGGAATATTAGAAAACTTTATTGTTGGAACTTTAGGAAACTTTAGTGTTGGAATATTAAGAAAGTTTAGTGTTGGAACATTAGGAAACTTTAGTGTTGGAATATTAAGAAAGTTTAGTGTTGGAACATTAGGAAACTTTAGTGTTGGAACATTAAGAAAGTTTAGTGTTGGAACATTAGCAAACTTTAATGTTGGAACATTAAGAAACTTTAGTGTTGGAACATTAGGAAACTTTAGTGTTGGAACATTAGTTATCTTTAGTGTTGGAACATTAGGAAACGTTAGTGTTGGAACATTAGAAAACGTTAGTTTTGGAACATTAGAAAACGTTAGTGTTGGAACATTAAGAAAATTTTGTGTTGGAACATTAGGAAACGTTAGTGTTGGAACATTAGAAAACGTTAGTGTTGGAACATTAGAAAACGTTAGTGTTGGAACATTAGGAAACGTTAGTGTTGGAACATTAAGAAACTTTAGTGTTGGAACATTAAGAAACTTTAGTGTTGGAACATTAAGAAACTTTAGTGTTGGAACATTAGAAAACGTTAGTGTTGGAACATTAAGAAACGTTAGTGTTGGAACATTAAGAAACGTTAGTGTTGGAACATTAGAAAACGTTAGTGTTGGAACATTAGGAAACGTTAGTGTTGGAACATTAAGAAACTTTAGTGTTGGAACATTAAGAAACTTTAGTGTTGGGACATTAAGAAACTTTAGTGTTGGAACATTAGGAAACTTTAGTGTTGGAACATTAGAAAACGTTAGTGTTGGAACATTAAGAAACGTTAGTGTTGGAACATTAGAAAACGTTAGTGTTGGAACATTAGGAAACGTTAGTGTTGGAACATTAAGAAACTTTAGTGTTGGAACATTAAGAAACTTTAGTGTTGGAACATTAAGAAACTTTAGTGTTGGAACATTAAGAAACGTTAGTGTTGGAACATTAAGAAACGTTAGTGTTGGAACATTAAGAAACGTTAGTGTTGGAACATTAGAAAACGTTAGTGTTGGAACATTAGAAAACGTTAGTGTTGGAACATTAGAAAACGTTAGTGTTGGAACATTAGAAAACGTTAGTGTTGGAACATTAGGAAACTTTAGTGTTGGAACATTAGGAAACTTTAGTGTTGGAAACAATAAACATAACGGTTTGGACAAATAACGTGATCACCACCAGGCAGCTAACCAAAACCCTAGTCCGCTTTGCGCACAGAATCAAAGGAAGGAGGAAAACGTGGGCATTGAAGACGATGTTTTAATGAAATAGAGGACGTCAGAATGCCTTCGTTAAATAGTGAAAGGACGATTCGATGTTTTCATGACAT
Source organism: Megaustenia siamemsis (assembly GCA_032433765.1). NCBI lineage: Eukaryota > Metazoa > Mollusca > Gastropoda > Stylommatophora > Ariophantidae > Megaustenia > Megaustenia siamemsis. The sequence continues at coordinate 55,670,869 of JAVIAB010000106.1, forward strand.
AGCGGACGTCAGGAATTCTTCATGAAATAGCTGACGTCACGATGTGTTAATGAAATGGCTGATGTCATGATATGTTAATGAAAAAGCAAACGTCACTATAAGTACCATAAATGGAGACAAATTTCATAGAATAGGCAAATAATTGCTGCGGTAAAGCTGGTATCTGGTGAATGTTTCATGAGGAAAGCTGTAGATAGATCCTAGCACATTTCTTGTGTTGTGTGTATCCTTTCTGTTGCTTGTTTTTGATGAAAGCTGTAGATAGATCCTATCATATTTCTTGTGTTGTGTGTACTGTGTATCCTTTTTGCTGTTTGTTTCTGAGGAAGGCTGTTTGTAGACCGAAACATCACTATTTTCAGTTTTGTTCTCTCTCACGAAGCTCCCATAATACACTATGTTCACCTCGTTCCCTGCAGAGAATTTACCCGGACATTTGTCCTCGTCCCTGAGAGGTAATATACAGAGACAGAGAGAGAGAGAGAGAGAGAGAGAGAGAGAGTGAGAGAAGCAACTAGGGTAATCTAATTAGTGAGTTACGTCACAAAATGCGGTGCACATTTCAGTTCATTAAATCTGTTCTCGTTAACCATTTATTCCACTTTACAAAACTGTGGCAGAAATACTGGTAAAAACATACAAAATAATCATTATTTTAAAAAAAAACTCCTGTGTGGCCTCACACAACATCTATTGATCAATATAGAAGACAGGCACAATTCAAGTGTTGACAATTTTCTGTTTAACAATTCAAAAGAAACCAAATAATGCCCACATTTTGTGTGTTTGTGTTTTGGACTGGATACAACTTTTGACATTTATTTAACAGAGGGCGTGGTAAAAGCTAAATAATATTTTAGGTAACCATTTCTACAACTCGCAGGTAGAAACAAAGAGGGTCGGTCGGTGCAGCAAGCGGGAAGAACATAGCAGTTTGATATTTATGTGCTGGGATATAGAGAAACATCTCCTTGGATTCAAACTGCAGGGAAAAAAGTTAATGACGCATCAAAGTAATTAAAGAGTGAAAAAGTAGGAAAGGGGAGTGTAAATGTGATGAGCTCAAAGTAATACCTGCCTCTGATAAAATGTGAATCTTAATTTATGTTCTGCGTTAGATAGCGTTTAATAGCTCCCTTTGGGAAGATATCACAAAGAGCGGGTGCGATCTATCTCCATTCTTTCCTTTTGTATTCTACTTTCAATATATGCCTCTTGCATAAAGATGTTGAAAGTGATGAAGATAAAAATAAAAGATGTGACATTAAATTGCTGAAATGAAGGACAAAGGTCGCTTCGGTGCGAGAAGTTGCAGCGCACGTGCGGCAGTGCGTCCGACCAATGTGTTTGACACTTATTGTGCACCCAAGGAATTGTTGCCAGGTTTTCCCATTCCAGCACTTGAATCCTGTGCATAGAAACGTTCAAACCGACAAAGAATTGGCCCATGTTTTACCGGAGAGTAATCAAGTATATGCCAGATTGAAGTAAAACTGCACCAATTGATGAATGCATTTCACATGAGGTCTCTTTATCCAGCTATATTGGCTTCATTACACTCTATGTTTGTTTTTTCCCCTTTTTTTAAGGGGGAAGGGGGGGGGGGACTGGTACTGGCTATACTCGGGTTTGGTTTTCAGTCTAATTCTTTTGAAATGTAAATTATTTTGTTTTATCTCGATTGCTTAAACGTGATATGCAGACAGTTTAAAAGTGGCGAGCAGTATAATGGACCAAGAGACTAAATTAACTCTTACGTTTACAATTATTTAATCAGAAGCAGGGTATAAACAGAACATGAAAGCTAACAAAATAAAGATGAGCTATCGAGGAGTCCACAAAAAAAAAAAAACTTCTTCATCTCAAGTACTTACACAAATAAAACATCTTGAAATATTCTTATGCATCAATGGCTACATTTGTATCAACTCATAAAGTGTCATGTGGTATCAGTCCATACAGAAATACACACACGCAAACACAAGCGCACACTACACTTGATGTGAGGCCCCCACTCGGCAAACATGGGTGTGATAAAATAGGGAAAATTGAAAAATATAGAAAAAATGGTATGATAGAAGCTTTACGTGACTAGTAGACGACACAGATTTGAACGACGTTTCGGCCCAATAGGCCTTCAGCAGGAACAAACAAATGTGTGATAAAATAGCTCGGACGAGACTCTCTTCAACATATCCGGTTAGATCGAGATTACAGCTCCAGTAATGCGCTCCTGCTGATCATACAGGTTTGCTGCATGTAGTGGAAAACATCCCCTCTGTCCTTCCCGTACCCCGAAATAAAAAAGTCCCAGTTAGGTCCCGTAATTTCGGGGGACATTTGGTCCTTTTGTCAAGTGCGAGTACCCATCGCACCGAAGTTTGCCGAGTAACGGTTGGGGCGTACATCGAGTGTATGTGATACCAACTGACACCAAAGGAAACTTTCTGAGTAATACAACTGTAGCCAGATGTATAAGAATAGTATACATGATTCAATGTTTAACAAATATGAAATAATTCCAGAGAGATTCTAATGTGATGGGAATGCGGTCGTCTGTAATGTTAAAATGAGATGGCACCGGAAAAAGAGTATTATGAGAGATGGGTCAGATGTGCTCACTGATGCAGTCTGGCCTATATCTTACTTGTCTCATTAATTATGTCGAACAATAACATAGATGATACCGTGAAAGATATTGGAGGACCCTTCTTAGACCTCAAACATTACATCTGTAAAAATGGCTTTCTCATCTATCTGAAACACAAACGGACAGGTCCTGCAGATGAAACGATCACAAGGAGCAGTCCCAAGATGGTTATTCCTGGAGTTATGGAAGCTACCAACAACAACAATAATTTCCTAAGTGTTCCACTTAGTCTTCATGGAGCAGCTTCTCTATATGAAACACATATGGACAGGTCCTGCAGATGAAACGATCACAAGGAGCAGTCCCAAGATGGTTATTCCTGGAGTTATGGAAGCTACCAACAACAACAATAATTCCCTAAGTGTTCCACTTAGTCTTCATGTAACAGCTTCCTCTTCCGGCTGCATTTTGTGCCGTTGAACAGCATCTTAGATAATTCTGATTCTCATGCCCATTTTTTGAACTTTTAATATTAATATACCATTCTCTCTCTATCTCTATCTCTCTCTCTTATCTCTATCTGTTCCTGCTAAATGTATGTTATTCAGTTATATACATTCCTTCACTTCTTTTGATAACTTGTTTCTTTGTAATACATTCCTCATAGTAGCCACATTTTTTTCTTTCTTCTCTAGTGTGCATTTCCCTTCCTGAAATGTTTATTTACATTAAAATAGTAACATTTGCTGGTATTGTTTTTAATTTGAAGCACATATTTTATATTTCCCCATCTTTTGAACACATTTTCTTTAGCAGTTATTTTCTCACTGTATATTCATTCTATCCCTGCAGTCTTCTCATTATATTTTCTTTTTATTTTCGTTTTCACATTGACATATTTTTTCCAACTCTGTCCTTTCTTCTTTACTTAAAATGTTTACCGTTTCCTTTGCAGGTATTTTCCTCTTGTTAACATGTTATCCCCACCTTCCTCTGGTAATTTATATTTTCCCAGCATGTACTTATGCTTGCCATTTTTAATCTCATAAATTTATATCTGTTCCATGACAGGTGTTGTTCATCCACCTGCGGTGTGTACGTTTTATGTTGTCGAGATAAAAATAGCGGCAGGAAGTGAAGGGAGGTGAAGATAACTTGACCATCCGGAACTCATCTTCTTTCTTTATCATCGAATGCACAGCCGACTATAGTATTTATAAGGTTGGCGGCTGAAAGGAATAACTGGAGACAAATAATAATAAATGAATATTATTATAGAGGGAAACATCCGGGTTGATAATCAGCGAATCAATTCAGAGGAAGAGGTGTGTTTACAGCACTCGGGAAAAATGACAAATAATCAACAACAGAGAAAAAAAAATAATATATGGACCAAAGCAGAATCGAACCCGTACTCAGTGGCACAGCGCCTTGCCACGAAAAGCCAAACGCTAGGGAACACTGCCACTCAGCTAACTCAAAAAAATGACTATCGTGGACAATGTCTTTCACGCAGGTATTCTCATGACTATAGCATAAGGCTGCGATCACAGCTCGGAAATACATTGTGTATCTGTATTTTTGTATGCTTTGGTCAATATATTGTTCTTTGTTTGTTTGTTTTTTGTTTGTTGTTGATTATTTGTCATTTTTTTCGAGTGCTGTTAACATACCTCTTCCTCTGAATTGATTCGCTGAAAGGAATCACCCTAGTTTGTTACCTTTTCAGTTTTGCTAGCAAGAGCGGTTGTGGGTAAAATGACGTCAGCTATATATAGTTCGCATAGCTGAAGATGTCACAAACGTTGGGTAGTTCCTGGATTTTCCTCTCTGTCCACAGGCCTTAGTAAAGCTATAGATGCATAAAATAAACATTAAAATCGTATTAAGCAGCTAGACTAACAGAAGCGCAAGACAAACGACACCATTTCGGGGAAAATCCTTCATTAGGTCTGGCAAACAAACTATCCACACTAAACACAAAAATTCAAGTCAGAAAACACAAGAACACAGCTCTAAAAAAATGGCGGAAAGAACGGCGGAAAAGACAGTGGCCAGGATTTACGTAGAGTCTGGTGAAAAGATTAATAGATATAATGGCAGTTAGGAAAAAACAATATACATGGACCTGCGTATGTATATAGATAAAACTATAGATGGTTGTGATTATATGACATCTGACCGTCGAAGGTTAGCTACCATGGAACGCCATTTCATTTTTGCCTTTTTCCTTGATGATAAAAAATGTTCTTCCTTGATGCTGTCAGTTCACTTTATCCTTTGATTTCTTCCACCTCGTTTAGCTTGTGTTTCTGCTTTCGAAAACGACGCTCGTGTAATCATGAATCTGTGTGTCCAAAATATTTCATTTGCCTGGTTCAAATTTTGTTTAAAAAATCTCTTCTTTATTTAAAATTGTTAGCTGTTTAAAAAAAAATGTTTTCTTTTGTGTCCACCAAATTTTTCACAGACTTTTAGAAGCCACATTTCAAGGGCGTTACTTATTTATTTTCTAATTCAGTGTAGGTGTGTGTGTGTGTGTGCATCATTTAGAAGTGTTGACATGGTGTAACAAATCATGATCTATTTCAGCATTCCTTTTATTTGTTTTCGTCTCGAATTTTCCGTGACCTAAATTCAATCGGAGAATCCCGTTCATTTGTAGCGGCTTTGCTTGTTCATTCAAGATACATGTTTATGTGTTTTTAAAAATAAATTTGTGTTTCTGTTAATTTGTTGTTAAAGGTTTCTGTAGCGATGAGGTTAGGAACTTAAATAACAATACAATGAAAGCCAAGGAGGGGCAGTGAGCAGATTCACTAAGAGCGCAGGGTTTGATCCTAGTTGACGACTTCTACGATTTTCTCTGGAATAAAAAAAAAAACACGACACTGTTGTAATGCTGGCCACCTTATCACCAAATATACGGATCGTTAAAACATATTGACATGAATTCATGACTTCAATTACGCCACGTGACATGCATGTGCGTTTTCTTCACGATAAATGACCTGGTTCAATTCTAATCTGACCAGGTGCTTTCTTCTAGTGCTAACAATTTCTGACATCATCAAGGTCGGTGTGGTCAGGTGCTTCGCCCTACCGAATCATTCTTCGGATCCATCCATCAGTCCATGCCGAATCTATCTTCGCCGAATTCATATTGTCCGTTGCACTGTGCCACTGGCGCAGAACACAGTGCAACGTTTTAACGGGTGTTCAATCAGAGTGGATCTGGCAGACTCTAATTGTGATGTTCTGCCTGTGGGGGCGATCAACACACTTAACCTGACAGCTGACTTCATGTGAGAGTCTGGAATCCTGCTCTGATTGAGTCCTGATCGCAGAGAGAGAGCGAGAGAGAGAGAGAGAGAGAGAGCGAGAGAGAGAGAGAGAAAGAGCGAGAGAGAGAGAGAGAGAGAGATATATTGTCCGTTCGAGCCGAAGACGGTACATGGGGCAGAGTTTCTTACTTCATGCCCGAGGATGTTTGTTACCAAGAGTAAGACTTTGCACAGGGCCCACATTGTATCCAGCCACGCGTCCCTTCACTGGGCGAGCTTCTTAACCTCGACAAGGGAACCGATTCCTGCTGTTGTTACTTCTCGCCTCAGTGTTCTTTCTTAGTCGTTGTCTAGGTTGGTCTCTTCTTCTACCCCCTGGTTCCCATTTGAGCGTCTGCTTTAGATTCTCTCGCTCCCAGACCAGAAGGGTCTGGGTTCAATCCCCAGCATTGGTGGATTCTTTTCGGACTGACAAGGCTCCGGGGTTCACCCAGCCTCTAAAAATGGGTACCAGAGATTTTTTCTGGGAAGTAAAGGCGGCCTGGCGTGATATTGGCCACTTCACCAAAAAATGTGCCGCGGTAATATAAAAATATGGTCACGAACACCATATTCCCCATACGCCTAGCAAGGCGTGAAGAGATCCTTTACTTTACTTTAGATTCAATTATCTTTTCTCATAACATGATCAACATGCGTCCGCCTTATTTTCTTGATTATGTTTGATATTTGTTTGATGCTTTGTCATTTCTCTTGTAGGCATCCGTGGCTTATAGGTAGTGAACTTGGTATCATACCCCTTTCTCCGGGGTACAAATTCCGCTCAGGCCGGTTTTTTTTTCCCCGTTCGTTAGCTTTTCCCTCTGACGAAGTTCCTAGATACTAGGAAGTAAATTTTGCGTGTTAATCCATTTTTCCCTGGCAGCCGTATGCACAGTGGTCCCTCGCCGCACAGGCAGATAACTCCGAGTTCGGAGGTACTCATATTTTATCCGTCGATGACGTTTGACGAATGGACATTTCAAGCCACGCCTCGCTGCTAAGACCAGGGGTGGTTGCCGCAGAGAGAAATCATAAATAGAAATCCCAACCGGTGTAGCCGGGATTTGAACCCACAACCTCTCTGTGTCGATAGCCCGCAGCGCGGTTTTTAAAGAAATCACATCTCGTAGGATTGCCTTCCTGAGGACAGCTCCTACCATCAGAAAGCAGTGGAAAACCACTGGCGTATAATGCCTAGATAATTACACAGCCAAAAAATGGGGTAGTTGCAACGTTCTGTAAAGGATATGCTACTTACTTGTCATTTCTCTTATTTCGCCACTAAACTTTAACTCATTCCATGGTGTACGATGCATTTTTCGGAGACATCTATTTTCAAATATCTAATCTATATTTATTATACATGTTGTATGAAGTATTTTCAAATATCTAATCTAGATTTATTATACATGGCGTACGAAGCATTTTCAAATATCTAATCTATATTTATTATACATGGTGTACGAAGTATTTTCAAATATCTAATCTATATTAATTATACATGGTGTATGAAGCATTTTCAAATATCTAATCTATATTTACTATACATGGTGTACGAAGCATTTTCAAATATCTAATCTATATTTATTATACATGGTGTACGAAGTATTTTCAAATATCTAATCTATATTTACTATACATGGTGTACGAAGTATCTTTCCGATACATCTATTTTCAAATATCTAATCTATATTCTATTTTCCTCAGTTGTTTTGCAGCTCTCGCTTGCTCAATCACGTAAGGGTCGATAATACATGTGATTTGAAAATCTTGAAACTCTACCGAATACGGAAAGCACAAATATATGATCCACGTGTAAAAACGTGGCGTGTAAAATAATCGTTGACAGACCGATAAGAACAATCTCGAACCGGCGCCAGTTGTTTCTCATTGAGGTGGATGAGGATTAGATTCCGGGTAGTCACAACAGTTTTTCCCATCGGGAGTGAAGTAAATATTCGAGCTCACACACCACGTTGTGTTCTTTGTTACATGTGTTCTTTGTGCCATGTGTTTTTTGTTACATGTGTTCTTTGTTTTATGTGTTCTTTGTTACATGCGTTCTTTGTTACATGCGTTCTTTGTTATATGTGTTCTTTGGTATATGTGTTCTTTGTTACATGTGTTCTTTGTTACATGTGTTATTTGTTATATGTGTTACATGTGTTATTTGTTACATGTGTTCTTTGTTACATGCGTTCTTTGTTACATGTGTTCTTTGTTACATGTGTTCTTTGTTACATGTGTTCTTTGTTACATGTGTTACTTTGTATATGTGTTCTTTGTTACATGTGTTCTTTGCTACATGTGTTCTTTGTTACATGTGTTCTTTATTACATGTGTTATTTTTTATATATGTTCTTTGTTACATGCGTTCTTTGTTATGTGTGTTCTTTGTTACATGTGTTCTTTGTTACATGTGTTCATTGTTACATGTGTTCATTGTTACATGTGTTCTTTGTTACATGTGTTCTTTATTATATTCGACCCTCTTAACAACCTCGGACAGAGACCAGTGAGAGGAATAAATGTCGCAAAGATTGTGCTTCCGTCATAGAAATTTTGTCAGAAAATGATTGTGCTATTTTGCATATACACATTTACAAGCATTTACAAGCAATTACCGTTAATTTTATTCTAGAAAGTATATGATTGATAAAGAAAAAAACATGGTGATCTTTTAACTATTAGCTCAGTACAGGCTGTCTTTTTAATTCTGTTTTCAGTTTCTTTCCAAGACTGTATATGTCGTATCACTGTGACACTGTGACCTTCCAGGCATGTCGTAAGAGGCGACTAAGGAGATTGATCGATGACTTGACAAGCTGTCATTGTAAAAAGTATTGTTATGGAAACAGCGCCATATATTTTAGAAGCAGTAATCTCTGCAATATGTGCCACTTTGGTACGCAAGGATTCTGTTTTTGAGATTGTGGTTCTGCCCTATGTGCCGTCTTCGGCTCGAAAGGACAATAGATACATATGTCGTATCTGCTACGTTCCCCTGTTACCTTGATAAAATATTTAATAATTAGGATTATTAAATAATTAGGATTTCATAACAAGGGTAATGAAGTGGTTACAGCATTTAATGCGCGTGATCCCCTCTCTGCACGAGCGTCAAGAGCTTATAACAACAAAATGGAACAGCCAAGATATAGAGGTAGACTAAGAAGATGGATTGAGGGAATGTATTACATAATAAAACAATACAATATCACTATGTGCCAAGCTACAGAAAGTGTCCTGGATAGAAAGCATATAATTAACTTCAGCCTGTAACGCTTACCGACAAAAAAGCAGAACAGGATAAACGACAGAAAAGAACAAGGCTTCTGTTATAATTACTAAATCACATTTTAATTATATATGTGATACATACATATCGATACATTTGTATGCATATGTCTTTATTGGTTTATCATTTGATCTATTTCCTTTCATCTGGCCGTCTATTTTTTTCCCTGTATACCTGCTGATCAGTGTATACCTACTATCTCTGTCTATTCATTCGCCTGTTTCCGTGTTTGTCAATATTTCCATCTCTCAGTCAATCTGTCTTTTTTATTTTTTATTTTTAACAATCTCTTTCTACCTGTTTATATGTTTTATCTCCAAGTCGTATCTGCCTTTCCATTTGTATGTCTATTTTTACTATTTGTCTTGTCTATTATATGTCTGTCTGTTACTATCTGTTTATCTGTCTCTCAGTCTATCTACATATTCATTTTTTTAAAATCTGCAGCTTTCCGTTTTTGTCTAACTGCATTGTATCAACTTTTAATATATGTCTTTGTATGTTCATCTGATTGTCTATCTTTTTATCTATCACTGGGCTGGTTTTTCTGTCTATCTGCTAATATTTTTTTTAGATCTGCCTCTATCTGTTTATCTGTCAGTGTCACTGCTTGACTAGTTTTTTTAAATCTAATCCTGCTGGTTTATCAGCCTATGTCCTTCATTTATTCCTCTGTTCTTCTGCGCATTTGTCCATCTTAACACTACATCTGTCTCTGTATTTGTTTTCTGAATGCCTATGTTTTTGTCTGTCTAACCATTGTCTGTCCATCTGTTTGAAAGTCTGTCCGATTTTATCTGTCTATCATGTAGCTATCTTTCTCTCTATTATCTGCCTTTTATTTTTCTTTGTTTCTATTTAATACTTTAAAACATTATCTTCCTTATTTGTTCTTTATTCTCTTATCTCTCTACCTCCATAACTCTCTCTCTCTCTCTCTCTCTCTCTCTCTCTCTCCCTCTAGCACTTCATATATTCCACTTTTCCGATAAACTAAAAAAACACGTGTAAGGAGAAAAGCAACGAGAATACAAATAATAATATTTAAACAGTGCGGTCTAAATTTCCTCGCTCAATTCTTTCTCCGAGCTAAAAATAACTAACAGAGTCTGGGCTTGAATTTCCGCGATGGAAATAACATCTAACATAAACAGTACATTTTCGTTGTTTCTTGTCGGTATACTCACTGCTCCCCTTCCCACCACATCTTCCCAACTTATTCACGGCGCCATTTCTAAAGAACGAGTGCACGACTGGCCCTCGTGCTACCCTCGGTGACTGCAAACTGTTGTTTGCGGAAAATTGCACAGAGTTCGTCTTCAAAGTCAAAGAACAGCAGCTGTTACTGACTGAAGTTTAAGACGTCATCAGGGAGAATATGAGTCAGCCTCAGTCAAGCTAAACTGACTGGTGCCTGGCACGGCTATTATCTACTGATATTTTAGTTGTTTTGATGATTTGCACTTTTCATGAAAAATAGTCAGCATATGATTCCTTTTTGGTGCATTCATTTGATGCATGTTGATTTATAGACACTTGCATCTCTAGTTGAGGAAGGATAAAAGAAGAAGACATCTCTTATCGAGAAAGGAATATAGAAATGGATCATTTTTATTTCGCTCAAAATAATATTCCAGGTAGAAAACGTAATCTTGAACAGAAAATGTTAAATTATAAAAGCTTTGAAATGTTTGATATCATGTTCATTAATCTACTGAACTATCATTAAGTCGCATATTAATTCAGCTAGAAGTAAAAAAAAAAAAAAAAAAGTAAAGTACCCCAGTCACGCCAAGTGGCGTATAGGGAATATGGTGTTAGTGACCATATATTTTACAGACCTTCCACACTTGATTTTAGGGGTAATGAGGTCGGTATTACGCCCGTGCCGCTTTGCTTTCCCAGAAAAAAAATCCTGTACCCATTTAAGGCTGGGTGAACCCGATAGTCGATTGAGATCGAACCCTACCTATTGTCCTTTGTAGTCCAGTTCACTAACTACTGAGCTATCGCGGCTCAATTCAGCTAGAAAGCTCACCTTTTTCTTTGATTTCAGAAACTGAAAATTCCCACCCCTTCTTACAAAATTCGTCTTCATTGCCCCACAAACCCAAGGGCCAGTGGGGCACGAAAACTTCGCCAACTTTCCACTCTATCTACAGTCATTTTTTTATGAATCTGTGAAGTCGCGCGGGGCCTGTTCATTCTGTCATATTATCTTCCTATCTCTTTTTTTTCTGTCGATATCTCCTCTTCGCCCCTTTCAAAGTTTCTTGCAGAATGTGTCACTCTGCTAAGACAGGCGATGGAGACACGTGGTCAAATCATCTTATTTCTCCACAAAATGTAAAACTTAGCAATTAGACTTAAGGTTACATTCATCCAGAGCATATGAAACACGTATCTATAATGTACGCACGTATAATAGTAATTTTGCAGGCTTCTGCCTTGGTGAAGTTTTGATTAACCCACCTATGATATTAAAGTAATGTAAAGAGCCCCGTCACGCCAAGTGGTGTATAGGGAATATGGTGAAAAAGTAAAGTAAAGAGCCCCGTCACGCCAAGTGGCGTATAGGGAATATGGTGAAAAAGTAAAGTAAAGAGCCCCGTCACGCCAAGTGGCGTATAGGGAATATGGTGAAAAAGTAAAGTAAAGAGCCACGTCACGCAAAGTGGTGTATAGTGAATATGGTGAAAAAGTAAAGTAAAGAGCCCCGTCACGCCAAGTGGTGTATAGTGAATATGGTGAAAAAGTAAAGTAAAGAGCCCCGTCACGCCAAGTGGCGTATAGGGAATATGGTGAAAAAGTAAAGTAAAGAGCCCCGTCACGCCAAGTGGTGTATAGGGAATATGGTGTAAAAGTAAAGTAAAGAGCCTCGTTACGCCAAGTGGTGTATAGGGAATATGGTGTAAAAGTAAAGTAAAGAGCCCCGTTACGCCAAGTGGTGTATAGGGAATATGGTGTAAAAGTAAAGTAAAGAGCCCCGTTACGCCAAGTGGCGTATAGGGAATATGGTGTAAAAGTAAAGTAAAGAGCCCCGTTACGCCAAGTGGCGTATAGGGAATATGGTGTTAGTGACCATAATTTGTACACACCTTCGGCACATGATTTTTGGGGTCAAGAGGTCGGTATTTTGCCCGTTCCGCTTTACTTTCCCAGAAAAAAATCCGGAATTAATTTAAGGCTGGGTGAACCCGGAAGTCGTCATTTAGGATCGAACACGACCTATTGTCCTTAGTAGTCCAGTTCACTAACCACTGATATTACAGTCAACAATATTTTGCTAGAATTTAAAAATGCTAAAATATTTAAAGATTTTTGTTTTCTTTTGTCTATGAGTAAGTCTGGGGGCCTCCAAACCATAGGCAAGGCCTTGTTTCACCTAATGTTTCACCTAATGTTTCACCTAATGTTTCACCTAAAGTTTCACCTAATGTTTCACCTAATGTTCCACCTAATGTTTCACCTAATGTTTCACCTAATGTTCCACCTAATGTTTCACCTAATGTTTCACCTAATGTTCCACCTAATGTTTCACCTAATGTTCCACCTAATGTTTCACCTAATGTTCCACCTAATGTTCCACCTAATGTTCCACCTAATGTTTCACCTAATGTTCCACCTAATGTTCCACCTAATGTTTCACCTAATGTTTCACCTAATGTTCCACCTAATGTTCCACCTAATGTTTCACCTAATGTTTCACCTAAAGTTCCACCTAATGTTCCACCTAATGTTTCACCTAATGTTTCACCTAATGTTTCACCTAATGTTCCACCTAATGTTCTACCTAATGTTTCACCTAATGTTTCACCTAATGTTTCACCTAATGTTTCACCTAATGTTTCACCTAATGTTCCACCTAATGTTTCACCTAATGTTTCACCTAATGTTCCACCTAATGTTTCACCTAATGTTCCACCTAATGTTCCACCTAATGTTTCACCTAAAGTTCCACCTAATGTTTCACCTAATGTTCCACCTAATGTTTCACCTAATGTTTCACCTAATGTTCCACCTAATGTTTCACCTAATGTTCCACCTAATGTTCCACCTAATGTTTCACCTAATGTTGCACCTAATGTTCCACCTAATGTTTCACCTAAGTAATAAAAAAAACCAGCTATGTCTTAATCCAGTAATGCTCACAAATTGTAGGAATATAACTAAAATGCTATTTTGAGACAACAGCAAACAGCTGTGCCCGGTGAAATTGGTGTTCACAAAAGACGTCACTGAACTTGGGTCGCATTTGCGTGTGGTTACTCACCTGCAGGAAAGGTATTGTTGAAAACGTCAAAGTTACGAGTCTCGTGTACGCAGCACTTACTGCCATTCACAACATTATTTAACGTGTCATGTACCCGTTTGCAGATAAATTAACTCGCTAAGATGCTTCGAGATTAAGAGAGCTTTATAAAATATTAATAACATAGGACATGACATAAAAGATCATCTGTATTCCAAACCATTATGGGGAAAGTACCAGATGAATGTATCACAAGAAAAATAGTTCATAAATGTTATGTAGAGCCCGTCTTAACATATGGATGTGAATCATGGACAATAGGACAACAGACAAGAAAATCACTGAGTCTGTAAAAATGTGGTTTTTACAGAAGAATGTTGAGAATACCATGGACAACCAAGAAGAGTAAAGAAAATGTTCTGATAGAGGCCAAAGCAAAAAGAGAGCTAATTTCCAATATTAGGAAGAAACAAGCATCATCTTTTGGCCATGTAATGAGAAGGGAACAGCTGGAATATATTGTAACAACTGGAAAAATTGAGGGACGAAGAGATAGAGGGAAGCAAAGAGAAAAGATACTAGACAGCTTAAGAGAATGGCTTGGCAGAAAGTCAACAACAGAAATTATAAATAACTGTCGAGATCGAAAGTTGTGGAGAGACATGATCACCTACGCCAACAGGCCCGGTACTTAATGATGATGATGACCAGTTGAATCTCCCGTGCGCTGCCGGGGCTCGAAAGGGGAGTAAATAATTGTAGCGCTGTTCCCTACCAGGCATGTTCTTAAGTGATGACTAAAGACGTTTCGACATGGGACTGGCTATCATGTACTGTAAAATAATAAGCTGAAAAAAATCACAAACATGGACAAGTCAAGGAAAGGACAAAGAGGAAGACCGAAATATACTTGGGGGAGACAGATGGAAGCAGAGATGAAGATGATGGGGAAGACATGGAATGATATTAAAAGAATGGCAAGAAACATAAAGACTTGGAAAGTGTTTGTTGAAGACCTATGCTCCACAGGGAGCTGAAAGGTAAAAGAAGAAGACAAGATGAATGCCTGTGGACAAAGAGATAAGACAAGGATAATGGCGCTTGATAAGATACACACTGC